>JAECUM010003647.1:0-189049 GCA_016617855.1 Megalonaias nervosa | reverse complement strand
GCATGACTGACAAAAATTGTGCACCTTTACCAGTACCAAACTCTTGCTTCTTGATGTCATTCAAGTCTGAAAGGAAGGCATAAATCAACTTTCCTCAGTAGGGGACAACTTTTATTATGCAATATGACCAACTTGAACATAGATTTGTGGAGCATAGTTTTTCCACCTGACATGGATTATGGTACATCAATGAATATACTTTGATATACATCCATAATGGCACCGCTTTTTACTTTCCACAACGGTCAACAAGACTAAAGATGACTGCACATCAATGCAGTTTGAAATTGGAGTCTAGCTATGAAGAAATAAATTACTTCAATGGTTGACTGCTCCAGTGGCCTAAGTGGTTAGAGCATCAACCCTGGATGAGGGTGGTTGTGGATTTGACCCCCCCCCAAGTCATACCAAAGATCTATTAAAAGGGTACTAGCAGCTGCCTCGCTAGGCACTCAGCATTAAGAGGCTGGTGTTAGGAGTGGTCGGCCTGGTGTCAGGACAACGTGACTGGGTGGGACATGATGCTACATGTCTGTGAAATGATGCCCCAGTGTTAGATGTTACTATAAACTGCCACACTGCTGACATCATACTGATGTGACTGAAACAATTATTAAAGCTATGTTAAACATTCAAATCAAAGATACACCTCCCTGGTCTCTAGCCATCAACAAATAAATTACTGTCTCTTGTCTCTAGCCATGAAGAAATAAAAAAACTGTCACAAAGCAAATAACTGAATAATTTTCATACACAGATACATGTACATAGATCCAAATGATCACAGAAGATGGCAACACATACATACATATTTATATATAGATAAAGAGAAAGGCAGCATGAGAGAGATAGAGAGGTATTGAGGGAGGGAGGTATGTTAGGTTTAAAATTCTCATATCTGGGAATTCATTCATAACCCAAACCCTAAATCAAGTGATTGATCTAAATAAACAGCATGCCATCTTCAAATGGTTCCAGCACATACAACGAACAAATATAAAAAAATTTAAACAATTTTATTAGTTAGAGTCTTTAAATTTCTATATATCACTCAAACATCATATGTGGTTCCAAAAAATATTGCATAAAACAAAAGTCATCTGAAATATGTCATGAAAGGAATAACCATTCATATACATAAATCAATACTTATACTGGGCATAACTAGCAGTTCAGGTGTAATCAAATCTATTATATGATTTTTTTAAAGCTTGGGTTTGAAAGTTACTGACTCACATGTACAAAAATCTCAAAGACACAAAAGAATCTAAAACATGGACTTTTGCATGGAAACAGAGATACGAAATCATCTGCAAGTGAATCAAACTGAACATGGGATATTGGAGATGGGTTTCCATACCATTTTTAAATTATGTACAATACAATGATCAGTACTGAATGAAGCTATTATTAGTGAACATACACTGGCCTAAAATGATTCCAACATGGATGAAATGCCAGAAAAATAAAGAAAATGGACCTTTTCTGGTCATTTCATTAGAAACTGAAGTCCATAATTGCTGAAACGATATGAAAAGTACATTTTATGAATTCTGAAAAGACACAACATGTAAGGTGAAAAAGATCTGTTTTTAATTTGCAGAGACAACTGTTGCCACCAAACCAATGTTTAAAAACTAAACTCATATTAAAAGGTTTCCAATC
Organism: Megalonaias nervosa; assembly: GCA_016617855.1. Lineage (NCBI taxonomy): Eukaryota > Metazoa > Mollusca > Bivalvia > Unionida > Unionidae > Megalonaias > Megalonaias nervosa. The sequence continues at coordinate 187,384 of JAECUM010003647.1, read as the reverse complement.
AAATCACAATCCATGACATTTGTCATCCTATAAAAATTTTCAATAGCATGCTTTCTTAACTAGATGTCACAAATATAATAAATATTTGAACAAATGTTACATATATAAGCAATATTTGATTGGATGTTACAAATATAAGCAATTTGTGTGATCAAAATACAGAGCAATCAGCAACAAATGTTATTTTAAAAACATTTAATTTTGTACACATTGTAGACATTATACACCACTGTACACATTGTATGCACAATGTACACATTGTAGACGTTATACACCACTGTACACATTGTACGCACAATGTACACATTGTAGACATTATACACCACTGTACACATTGTATGCACAATGTACACATTGTAGACATTATACACCACTGTACACATTGTATGCACAATGTACACATTGTAGACATTATACACCACTGTACACATTGTATGTACAATGTACACATTGTAGACATTATACTGTATACATTGTACACACTGTACACATAGACATTGCACACACTGTAGACACTGTACACATAATAGACATTGCACACACTAGACACTGTACATACTGAACACATTGTATGCACTACATTGAAGACAATGTACACATTGTATATGCTGTAGACATTTTGGGGCAACCCTTAGATTACCTGTGACTTTTACCATTCATTAACTTAAATTGGAATTTCCACATCCCAGCAAATTAATCACAACAAATTAGCTGATCAGAAAATCTTGTTTTGCCTCTCTGTGCATGTGCATTTGTGTGTGTATGTGATACATTACTAAAAAAGCAAAAATAATAAAACTTCCTCATTAAATTTAGAATGTTAAGGTCACATGAGAAAAACAGTCCCAACATATAAATTTAGCCAACAAATGAATTCATAATACAAAAATTCAGGACAGAAATCAAAATTTTGCAAAACTCTCCCTGCATGCAAACATATAACTGCATGTTCTAGATAATAAAATGACTGAAACATCAATAATTTAGTTTTTTTCAGTTTGCTTCTTTAAAAGATTATCAAAATATGCAATGAATGTTCCATGACTAAAATAAAATTGTTCACTAGAAAATGCAATTGTCAATGGAATTCCCTACAACTCAAAAGTTCATACAGAACTGGCATCATGTGACAGACCCCAAAAAAACACTCAGGGTCACTCAGACACTTGAGAGAAACAATGTGGTTTGAACTAGACACATTTAATAAAAGCCACTCAGAAAATATTTTCCCATAATTCCTAGCTCTTCTGGAAATTATCTATTTCCATGAACACCAAAAATAAAATAAGTTTTACACAAAACATGTCTCTCCTGCGTTATTGTGTTGATGTATCCCACATGGATCAAACTGGCAAAAAAGTTTTAAAAAACTTGAATCTTGATGCTGTTGCTGCAATTGCTACTGGAAAAGTGATAGCTATGCCTCTAAATGGTTACTGATGTGAGACAAAATACACCTAGTATAAGAACAATTAACTTACGTATAAAGGTTATATATATCATTATAATAAATCTACCATGGCGTTGTTTAGATATTACTAGCAAATACATGCTAAATTACCATGTTTGGATCACCTTGGAGTTTTCTGTTAACAGAAAAACACCATGGGTGTGATTGTCCGACTTTGCCTTCCTTCAGAGGTCACCATCATTTTATGCAACTTTGATACATATATTGCAGCCATCTTTTTCAGAATGCAGACTGGTTTCACAGTTTACAAGGAAAATTCTGTCTTCTGAGTAAGTATGACAAACCATTCTATGATGAAGCAGGAGATATGTCAAAATATCACTTTTAAGGTCAGAATATTTAAGTATCTGTTATTTGGCTTTCTTTCAGGTTGAACACTCTTCATATCAGACTTGCTGTCACAATTAACTAGATCGGTCATTTGAATAAATCTAATAAACCATTCTATGATGAAGCACAAGGTACATCCTAATATCATTTATGAGGTGACCTCATTTAGTGACCATTGCTTTTTAAGCCTGACAATCTTTGCATCATTGAATGCATCAAAAAAGTTTTAGCAATAATGTTTGTTAAGTATTATATATCACTTCTTCTAATGGTTTAGGGGACAGCAGCAGCATTTTCATGAGTAGTGAATATCAAGGCAGATTGTACTTCCAAGCTGAAATTTCTAATTTTGCGTAGTTCTAAAATCAAATTATAAATGAATCTGAAAAGATTTCTATTTGAAATTAAAAGTTTGAGATAATTCTAAACCTACAATACATAAAAACAAGAAACTGTTTCTGTGAGCTTTATGTTTAAAAAACCCCTGTACCTTAATCTAGGATGTGTACAGATGGATGCAAAGATGAGGAAACAGACACACCAAAGTGATCAATGGGTTAAGCTTCTGATATGGCAGGCTTGACAATAAATAAAACCAAAATCATGAAAGAGTAACAGTCCATATCTCTAAATTGCTCTAACTCTTAGAAATTCAATTTAGCAGCAAGTCTCCTCTTGGGAGTCTTGGAAGTGTGCTCTTTTGGTTGGTAGGAATCCAGCTTCTGACAAGTTTTCATCTCTGCTTCAATGTCATTTTTTATGTAATCTTTTGAATTATCAGATTCTGTGACATTTTTGTCCGCATTAGAACCTGAATCAGCCATTTTGCTGGTCTCATCAGCATGTATGGTTTTGGTATGGTTATCATCATTCACTGATGTCTGGCTTGAGATCTTGGTGTCTGACTTTGGTGTTGTTTTACTTGGATCATTCTCTCCTTTAGACTTGCTAGGAGTAGTCCGCCTTGCCACCTTTAAAAGAATAAATTTAAAATGAGATTTATTTTGTACAATTTTTTTATTGCCTTATGTGAAATAAGTTGCTTCTGAAACCACTGGCAGCAGACATAATTCATTTCTAGCATGAATACTATGGATAGATCTATAACATTTGTCTCTCCATTGATTTTATCTGAATATATCTCCAGAAGAAAGAATGGAAAATTCATCAGGACATTTATCATATGATGCCCATGTTATAATCTTGCATATCCAATTTACTATTTCCATATATCTGAGTGTAATGCTATAACCCATTTAACATTTACAAGTAATGCTATAACCCATTTAATAATTCAATATATTTGATGAGTGTAATCCTATAAGCCATTTGACATTTTCATATACTGGATGAGTGTAATCCTATAACCCATTTAATATTTCTATCTATCTGATGAGTGTAATGCTATAACCCATTTAATAATTCAACATATTTGATGATTGTATTGTTATAACCCATTTAATATTTCCATGTATTTGATGAGTGTAATCCTATAGCCCATTTAACATTTCCATGCATTTGATGATTGCATTGTTATAACCCATTTAATATTTCCATGTATTTGATGAGTGTAATCCAATAACCCATTTAACATTTCCATGTATTTGTGAGTGAAATGCTATAGCCCATTTAATAATTCCATATCTGATGAGTGTAATCCTATAACCCATATAACATTTCTATATTTGATGAGTGTAATCCTACAACCCATTTAATATTTCATTTGATGAGTAATGCTATAACCCATTTAATAATTCAATATATTTGATAATAGTATTGTTATAACCCATGTAATATTTCCATCTATTAGATGAGTGTAATTCTATAACCCATTTAACATTTCCAAGTATCTGATGAGTGTAATTCTATAACCCATTTAATATTTCCATCTATTTGATTAATGTAATCCTATAACCCATTTATTATTTCCATATATTTGATGAGTGTAATGCTATAATCCATTTAACATTTCCATGTATATGATGAGTGTAATCCTATAACCCATTTAACATTTCCAAGTATCTGATGAGTGTAATCCTATAACCCATTTAATATTTCCATGTACTTGCGGAGCATAATGATATAACCAATTTAATATTTAAATGAGTGTAACGCTATAACCCACTGAAATTTTCCATATATTTCAGGGGTGTAATATCATGCACACATCATATCCTACTAAGCAAGGGCAGTGTTCAAGGTAGCCTGATGCAATTCAGTTACACTAATTATACACATTTATTTAATAAAAAATGTTTCTCATCATGTGATTAAGAAGAACCCTAAATTTGTGCTATTTCATAAATAAAATTATGAAACTCATTGTTTATCTTCAATATTTTGCTATTAAAGGTAAACACTATGGTAATGATGAGCAAAATGCTCACCTAAAAATGACCCCACCTCTCCTGCATCCTGCACAGAGCTTTTCATTGGAGATGAGTGATCGTCATATGCATGTTTTCAGATGATGACAATAATATAAATATCAAAGTCCTTCATTAATTGCAAGACTAGTTGCTGTCACAATACTGTGTCATGCATTGCAATCGGCTTCAATGGAAATAACTCTAATGAAAAGAGGCCAGAGTGGGCCTCATATTGCACACTTGGGCAACTGACAATTCTGACATAGGCTAGCCTGTGAAAGCAAATTTATGCATGTATTGAAACTTCATGGGGGGAGGGATTAAACTGTTAGAGCACTTTGTTGTTATATTTTTAATAAATAATGGAGTCATTTATCTCTTTTTTATGACCACATATTGGGTAAACCTGCCAAAATGTGCTTCATCATAACACAAATCTGAATATAACATGGTAGTGTCATGGTTCACAATTTTTTTGTCTAACATGTTCCTTATTTCCTATCATTCCTCAAATCATCAGCCAAGCTGACAAATACATAAAAATAAGTTAGCAAAGTTTTAAAAACCTATAGTATACAGTCAAAATTATTGTTCTTACATGTAATGATTAATTTTAATCCAACACTGGATACCCTTAATTCCAAATGCAATGTGAAGTGGCAGGTAGTAGAACTATTACTATGTATTTAACTGGCATTGTGCATGCAGATGCGCGCACCCACACCTATGTAGTAGAATTATTATTATGTATTCAACTGGCACTGCACTCATGTATGTGCACACACACACAGACACACAGACACACAGAATGGGTTGCCTCCAGCAAGAACTTTCAAAACAATTGCTTGCTTCAGTTTGAATCGCTTCATGGTTGTCTCATTTTTTTAGCAAGTTTCTTAATTCTAATTTCATTTTGATTCACACTAGGCAATAAAGAAAGCTGTACAATGTTTTTTCTTCCTGTACACCTTTTGTACACAGATTTATGAAGATCAATGCTTATACAAATACATGTAGTATCAAATTTCATAATCACTCTAAATCTGCATGTTTCTTTATACATGTACAGAATCACATTCATAGTCTTTCCCAGATGGCATGTTTCCTTATTTGTACACAAAATTATTATAACCAATCCGCATACAAGTATATTGTCACATTACTTGTTTTTTACTACACTACATGTTTCAATATACTTGTACTTTGTCACACTCCTTGTGTTTACCAACATTATGTTCCCTTGTCTATTTGAAACTTGGCAATGTTTATACAAGTATAGTGTCACATTCATAGTCAATCTAAAACTGTATGTTTCCATAATCTTTCTAAAATTGCCTGTTTCTATAGTTTTTCCAAAACAGCAGGTTTTCATAATCTATCTAAAGCCTAATGTTTTGATAGTCTTTCTGAAACTACAGGTTTCCAGTCTTTCCAAAACTGCATGTTTCCATTGTCTTCCAATCTATTTGAAACTTTGGTGATTATCTGGGGATTCAACAGTTTTAGTCTCCATGTTTGTGATATTATCTTCTCTTCATATCATTAAACAATTAGAAAAAATATAAAAATATTGAATCTTACATTTTGTAATTCATAAAGGTTAATCAATAATATCAGAAAATTTAATATTCATCTTAATGATCATGGAGACCACAATAAGTCTTCTACATTGAGATTCCTAGTTACCCAGAACAAGACCACAATGAAGTTCCTAGCTACTCTTCTATCAAGGGGTAGGAGGTGGGTGGGTTTGCAACTTGCTCTCTTCTCTTGAGCCACTGAACTAAGGACCTGGAGAAGGCGCAGCTCCTCCTTCATGGGAAGGGTGGTGGATCTCACTCTCATCCCTTTGGTTTTGATTAAGAGCAATGCTTCTCCATTGCTCTACCCTGATCTTTCCTCCCTTTGGATGAGCCTGGGACTCCTTCCTCAGGCCTTATAACCTTCTAAAGAGACTGAACCCAAACAAGAAAGGCTAGATGTTACTATAGACTATGCATGAAAGACAGGTGGTGTGGGAATCTCATGGGGCTTTCATGTATCCACATGTTTTGTTTTGACATTTCCTGCAAGTCTGAATGAAAGGAAATAATACAAGGAATACAAGAAGCAGGAGTACTTACAACATCACACACTAAACTTGACGAATAAAAATAATGATGAGTGGTGTGAGGCCTGTAATTACACCACTTTCAGATTACTATACTAGCAAAAGATGTGAGCACTTACACTGTCACATAGTGTATTGCATAGAGCATGAAATGCAGATTACTGTGCAACCTGTTGAAAACACCCATTTTCATAATAGTACTAAAACCATGTACAGATGACATGCAACTCTGCCAATTTATAGAGAGATGAAGGAAAGGTGTGTGTCATATGGAAATACACCAATCTGGCTGTATTATACTGAATATAGTAATAATCTTACTGAATGGGAAAAAATAGCAAAATGAATTACCTAAATTTATAACACACAAGGGAGGAAAAATGACACAGCCGTAATAAAAACACTGGCCAAAAAAATAATGAATTATTTCACTGGAAAGCTGGAGGCCCCCCCCCTCCACTTAATGGAATCACTCCTATCCACTGAAACAATTAAGGCAAGATGTTGTTTGGTTACCACTTGCCTCCTCCTAGTTTGATTCCAGTACATGGAAGTGTTGTTTATTTTTCTGACACACAGGTTGAATAGCAGATGATTACATGCAAAGTGTAGGTTACTGAAGGGACTGATGCTCAACTGGCTGAAAGGAATTTCCAGGATTTGAAGATTAAATCAGTTCTTCTCTTTTTAGTACTGAATGTTGAATCATCTCGGGCATTCTTAAGTGATAACAATATTTTCGAACTGACCACTGTTGTTGACATATTGGATGTAAGATCAGAACCAGTTTCATTACTATAGGTCCTTTGGTGAAAACTGTATGTCAAGCATGGCCATCCATTCAGAAGCAATAACTAGATTTTTAAGATGGCCATTATGGCAGCCATATTGGATGTCAGATCAGCGCAAGTTACAGTTAGGACCAATTCGACTTCATAACAAGTCTTTTAGTGAAAAGCCCCTACTGATATGACCATCAATTCAAGAGAAGTGAAAAGATTTTCAAGATGGTCACTGCAGAGGCACACCTTGTTGTCCATTTTCATTTTTGGATCAACAAGACCTTGGCATAAGCAGACCCCCCCGCAACCCCAATGGTTCTAACAGACAGATGGATGATAAATGATAGACAACAGGCCATCTCATAAGATCATCTGGCTTATAATCAATACAGTTAAAAAAAACTCAAAAACATAAATGATTCGCACTATCTCAAGATTTCAAATATTATAAACAATGACACAATGCAGTAGTGACAGTTGAAAACAGTTAATATTTATCATTTTTGTCTGTTTCCAAAATGGAGATACACTTAACTATTATCAAAAATAGTCTCTGACAGTTCATTAACCATCATTATGTCGACAACTTTATGCTTAAATACCATTAAAAAACTGGAATATGCCTCCAGAGCTGCCAACCCTCCCAACTTGCAGTTAGGGAAAAGAGTGATAAAAATTAGTGAATTTTGAATACAATTAGTGAAAAATTATACCACGACACTAGCTCCATCCACTCTGATGGTCAGTGTTACATTATATGAAAATCCTGAAATAAAACTAAAACATTATTTACATTGATTACAAGTACAAATTTATTTGCAAGCCAAATTTACTGACATACACAAGCTTCATGCTATTTGTCATGATAAGATGATGTGACAGACTTGAACTTCCTCGATTTGGCTATGGTAAATTTGTTTTCACAATAGAAGCTTGCTGTTTAATCTTGGTGACTAAAATTGTTGCAAATATTTAGCATCTAAGGAGGCACAAAAGTTTGTCTTATTTTTCCTTACAATAGAAAATCCCCTTTCACCGTAACTGTTGTTGATCTCCAACTAAGAAAGACAGATTATGTTCAACAAGAAAACTCACAAACAATGCTTCGGCACTGGTAGCTTGCAGGACTTGAGTAGGTGGATTAAAGTACACCAGAACTGAAATCTGCTGGGTGCTCTTCATTTTTCCAACATCTATGTGCTCTTTGGAAGCTGTGTGCTTTTTCACATCGTTCTGCCATATGCACACAGGGGCTAGTATGATTGCTTACAATTTATGTCTTGCGTGTACTATATAATATTGTTATATAGCACATACATGACAGGTGAATTGTAAGCAACAATATAAGCCTCTGTGCACATTCCAAATTCTAAAATTTGTGGCATACTACTGTGCGAAAAGCATAATGTACATCGATGTTTGATGACTGAATGCAAGGCCAATTTTCAGTATACTCCAATCTATATTTAACTTCTGTGGAATACGTATCTTTCTCTGTGGAGATGAAAACATTTCAACTGTTGTGTAGCTTAATTATGAAATGGTATTAATCCATAAGATGAAACATCGAATGATTAATGATTAGTGGTGTTGGTGCATGCGTGGAAAAGCATGAACTTGAGCAAATTACAATACATGCTAATCTTTCAATATCTCAAAACTTCCTACACTTGAAAACGCTGTCTTTTCATTTGGTGTTTGTTTTAAAAAAATTACAGTTGCTACAAGTATGTACATGTGCCATTTTAATAAAAAATCAGTTAGGCCCCCATTTTCTTCAAGAGCATTTGTAAAACTTCTGTTCTAAATATAGATTATACACTTTACAATGCTTGCTGCTGGGCAAACTGTAACAACTGAATATAGTTCTAACATTGCAACTAGCAATACACGGACAGTTATGGGTATGAGTGACCACTGCTGCTATTTTGACTTCCACTTAACAGGATAAAATTTATTTTATTCATGAATTAAGCCAACTGAGAATTTGGGAATTCACGATTTTTTTGCATGTAGCATGAATCCATGAATTGCTATCTCAAGCTGTGAAATTTATGCCAAAATCGTGAGGGTTGGCAGGTCAGTGCCACCCAATACATAGCTTCTTGCCACTTGTGCCTTACTTTTTTGTACATCTGATAAATTCTGAAATATTCAGTGCAGTTGCCTATTGACAATATATCTTCAAAAAGATATTATCCCCATTATGAGTCAAATGCAAGTGTCAGGTTAATGAGATGTGTGATCTAACTGCATGTACTCAAACAGCAAGGCAATTTCAGTTACAAGCGTGGCTAATGTCTGATACTTTTATTTCTTACATTAATTTTTCTAATGAAAATAGGAGTTTTAAACATCAACATGAGGGCTGGGAGAAAAGTCTTTTTTACAAGGATTGCCATCACACTCACACTTGAATGAAGTGAGGAGTGCCCTCCTACTCAGGAGGACTACACATTTGCACACCAGTTTTACAACCCTGGCAAGTTCTTAGTACCTAATTAATCAAGGTCTTTTAACAACACAAAATGTTATTATTATTCATGAACTGATGAGTATACATACAAATTCCATACAAAGCAAGTGAGCTGCTCCATATATCAACCTAGGAATGATAAAATGTAATATTTATTCTAATATTTATATGTTACCACACATACTTTGGAAGTTAATTAGTAATTAATTGACAATTAATGAAATTAATTTTAGAGTGTGCATTTTTTATTAGTCAAGCATACCTACTAAGTTCGAACATATAATGCTGCCAAGGACAGTCTGGTATCCCTCAGCAACAAGATTACTGATGGCATTTTTGTTTGTGTAGGACAGTCTGGTATCTCTAAGCAACAGGACTGTTGATGGTGTTTTTGTTTGTATAGGACAGCCTGGTATCCCAAAGCAACAAGATTTCTGATGGTTTTTTTTGTTTGTGTAGGATTGTCTGGTATCCCAAAGCAGCAAGATTGCTGATGGTGTTTCTGTTTGTGTAGGACAGTCTCATATCACAAAACAACAAGACTGTTGATGTGTGTTGGTTTGGTGTGCTTTTGAGAACAGTCTGGTATCTAAACCTTTAAATGGATTTAAATTAGATATTAATGAAGTAAATATAGGACTTGTAGACCAACAGTAGAACTGAAATGGCTGTAGAGTACGGAGGGAGATTAACTGTATTACTAGTTTGATTCCTAGTAACAGGAAAATACCTAGTAAAGATAAACATACTATAATAAGTATCAAGATATAATGGAGTAGTTACCTGGAGAGGAACAAACTGGCGTTGAGCTATTCTAAGCTTCTGTTCCTTATCTGAAATATCACTATTCATTGTTGGCTCGAGCGTGTGCTTTCTACATTCATCAGTCTCATTTGTTGATGCTTCAAGACAGACTTTTCCTTCATCATCTTTATTTGGCACAGCTGATTGTTGATTATAACCTCCATGAGTCACTCCCTGATTGGTTGGTTGCTGAGGCTGAGTTTGGCTGGCTAAATGTGGAGTCTGGCCATGACATCCTGCTTTTTGACTGGCTTGATGTTGAAACTGACCCATGCCCTGACTGGCTGCCTGCTGGAATTGGGCAGGATTAGAGTAATGTTGCAAATTAAATCTGTTGCCTCTGTAATTCTGAAGCTGGCCTCTTTGATGTCCAAAAAACGGTTGAAATGCCTTGAAGTACGGTTGTTGAGCCATTTGTAAAGGGACTAAACAGAAAAAACCCAAATAAACATATACATTACAAGTCATAATTTCATAACATTATTTCCCATTGTGCCCCAACATTAAAATGAAATAATTGTGATAAAAAGAAACAACAATGTGAAATATCTTTTGAACTATTGCCAGCAAGACATACTACTCCTTTCCAGAAACACTGAGCTTTTAAATATCATTTAGAATTTGTAAAGGAAAATTCCTATGCACATAACTGAACGTAAGCAATTATGGCTGTTGACAGAAACAAAGTAGTCATTTAGTGCTGAAGAAATCCTTATCACAGTATCTTTATATGGACAATAACTTCATGGTAAAGAATAAATAGCAATACATTTAAATTGTTTTTAAAAAATGCAGAACATGATAAAACTGGCAAAAACTGATTCATGACAGTATTACTTCCTGAGTCATGTCTTCTATAAGAAAGGACTATTATTCTTGGTGCAAGATCTCCAGAGCTTTTTCAGGACAAGTTCCTCCCCATCCACTACACACACCCAAATCCACCCACATGTCATCCTCATATAAATGAATGTAAAGTTTGGTACAAACAATATTCAAAATATAATTGCAGTTTTTGTATACTGTAAATTCACTAACATTTTAGCATGGCACCAATTTTTGTAAATTTGATGGTTGCTACAAGCCTAAAATTTAAAGACCCAATGAACAATGATTCTTCTCTGAAGACAATTGGACCAATCCTTCTGTGGAACAACAGAACCCCTTTTGTGGAAATAAAAGGTCTCTTTTTGTGAAAACATTAGGACCCTTTCTGTGAAAAAATAGGATCCCTTCTGTGAAAACAATATAACTCCTTCTACGAAAACAATAGAACCAGTTCTGTCAAAACAATATGACCACTTCTGTGAAGACAATTGGACTCCTTCTGTGAAAGCAACAGGACCCATTCTGTGAAAACAATAGGACCCCATCTCTGAAAGCAATAGGATCCATTCTGTGCAAACAATAGGACCCTATCTGTGAAAGCGACAGGACCCAGTCTGTGAAAACAATTGGATACCTTTTGTGAAAACAACATTAACATTTTACCAACCCATAATTTAAGTTCAGATGAAAAGGTTAGTATTCTCAAAACTGAAAATCAATGTCAACTAAAAAAATGAATTCACTATATCAAATCTTCAAGCCTCTCACAGAGAACCCAGGACAGAACCCCAAAATCATATCCCTCTCCCCCGCAGATGGTCATCATATTGGCTACTCAGGTAATATTTTTGGTGAATTTCCAGTCATTTGGGAGATATGGTGATGTGGACAGATTGAGGGTACTGCAATATCCCCTTGATAAAAAGTAGACATAAAACTGTAAATGTCCACTGATAAAGTGGACACAAAACTGTCAATGTCCACTGACAGTGAGGACATAAAACTGTAAATGTCCTTTTGACAGAGTGGACATAAAACTGTAAATGTCCTTTTGATAGAGTGGACATTTTGATACAGAATGGATGAAAAAACTGTAAGTCACATTTTCATTGCTACTATCAATAAGTACTTGAGCACATACAGCATGACAAAGTATTAATACCCATTACTGGACTGAAGGCTGAGTTGGGTGATGAGAACTGATGTGGTGGTGGCAATCTGCATCGTACATAGCCTGGCATCATTAAACGCTGCAGGATGGGTTGAACGTGTGTTCTCTGTAAAGAAAGTCAATGTTAATAAAATATTAATTATATAATATATAGTAGTTTTTACATTTGTCACATGTAAAACATATACACTCATATGTAACCTTGTGAAAATACAGGGTTTCCCATCATGCCATGCAATGCCAGAGTATGTTCCTACAGTAGTTATACCTGCAGCACTAAATCAAGCCTTTTGTGCCCAAGCAGTAAATGGAAACTGCATTATCTCTTCAACACAGATTGACATTTTGCCAAAGATACCCATTTTCTTTTTGCAGAATATACCTACCAGATCATACAAACTCTTACATAAGAATTTTGACAAAGTATGCATACAGACTCTGACATGGGTAACTTGACAAAGTATGCAAACATAATCTGACATGAGTAATTTGACAAAGTATGCATACACAATATGACAATGGTAATTTGACATAGCATGCATACAGACTCAGTAATTTGATAAAGTATACAAACATAATCTGACTCTGGTAATTAGACAAAGTATGCATTCATACCCTGACAATAGTAATTTGAGAAAGTATACATACAGACTCTGACAAAGGTAACTTGACAAAGTATACATACAGACTCTGACATAGGCAACTTGACAAAGTATACATACAGACTCTGACACGGGCAATTTGACAAAGTATGCATACTGACTCTGACATGTGTAATACACAAAGTATACATACAAACTCCGACGAGCAATTTGACGAAGTATGCATACATACTCTGACCTAAAAAATTTGACAAAGGATGCATACAAACTCTGACATGGGTAATCTGACAAAGTATGCATACATCTTGTCCATGAAAAGACATAGTAGGAAGTTGGCTATTTGTGGTACTGAGGTTTTAAAAGAAGAGATGAGTCTCTGCTGACACCACTGAGAACTCTCAATTTTTCTGCATAAGCTTTCCAAGTGGTGGGCCATCTTGACTGATCAATTCTGGTCACTACCTGTTTGGAGAAACATTTTTGTTAAAGGATTGTTTGATATGAGCTGAAGGTGCAGGTTTAGGATTTCTGGGGTCAGATGGAAAACATGGCTATTTCAGTAGGTGATAAAGAAGGATTTTTCTGTGAATTTATCCTTTTAGATTCTGAAAGTTGCCGATTCATGATTTTTCCCAATTGTATGGAGTGATCAGGATTCATCAACACTCAGGTTCCTTCACAATCTGTAAGACTATCAGACTCAGACAGCTGGGTGGTGATGCATACAGTATACATAGAAACTGCTTCCCATAAGTGAATGGGCAAAGACTGAACAGGTATTTGGATTGGGGCTGGTGAGAGTAAGATTGGGAGGTAGTGATACTGCCTCATTACAAAGAGGTTCAGATGAGGTTGATTGAAGACTGAAGTGTAAATAGATCATACAAAGAGGTTCAAATGAGGTTGACTGAAGACTGAAGTGTACAGGGACCCTACAATGAGGTTCAGATGAGGTTGATTGAAGAATGAAGTGTACATGGACCATTCTCTGTGGATCATATGATCCTGCCAGGGCAGTGAATCTGTTAGACATCAAGCCTACCTGGGATATGGCAGAGTTGAATGCAGATTTCTTGATGATGACACCACCTTTGAAAATTCACAAATGACAGAGGTCTGAGGACGTGGTTCCCTTTTCCCTTCTGATGTAATTAATGACAGTCAAGTTGTCAGAAGGAATGACAACACCTTTTCCATGCTGACATCAACCACTTTTGAAAGGCATTCAATATGGCCATTATTTCCAAGTGGCCGACATATGTAGAGTGCTCCAGAAGGGTAAAAAATCTGCTCACTTCTTGAAAGAAGGACAGGAGGTAGGCAACCAAACCTGCCATCTGTGCAAATCATGATATTCACAGTAAGCCAAGGGAGACCATCCCTACTGTTGATGGGGGACCTCATGTAACCTGAAATTTGATCAATTGGTCCAGAAGACATGTTGCAGTCACCACTTTGACAGAATGATCATCTATTGGGTTATCATGAACAATTATTTAAGGATGGGATCTGCAGCAACATTGGGATGACCCAAGTGGTAAAGAAATTCCCAGGCTGAAATATGACTCTTCAAGCAAGTGATGGTACCAATGAGATACTTTTCAAGGCACATTCTTGTGGGATAATTTGAAGTTGATTTTAGGAGGTTCTGAACTCCAAGCCCACATAAATGAAATGCTGCAACAGAATGAGATTGGCTTTATCCTGGCTGACAAGGAATCCAAGACGAAGCAAGAGTGAAACATAGGATTTCATAGATTGACATCAAAGACTGCTCAACTGATGATTTTGTGGGGTTTCCAGATACTTTGATGTCACACACATGGACAAGGTTTTGAAGTGTGACACAACTCTGTCCAGAACTGATATTCAAATCAAAATGGCATGCCCTGAACTAGTACACTGTGTCCTAATTTGTTAACCTCATGAATTCAGGGAAAGCCTGTGAATGAGAATATGAAGGAAGACTTTCTGTTCCATGTATTCCATGCCTGCAATATTTGTATCAATCACTGAGACTTCAGTGTAGAATACTGGGATCAGTGTCCTGCTAAATACTGGATTACAGTTTGATGGGAGCTGTCATGGTGAAAAGAAAGGCCTGTTGACAGCTGTGTCCTTAAGCTGCATTCTGAGGCAGTGCCAGACATCAATGACTTGAATGCTTAACTTTTTGAGTGAATGTTGGTCTTACTAATCAAACAAGCTGACAATGCTGACAGGATCAAAGGGTGAAATTAGCAACTACATTTTCTTGCCCTGCTTAAGCCAGTAAAGTCACATGATCACAGGCAGTATTACTGTAAATATACTACACTAGAATTAGAATAAAAAAAAAATGGAAAAAAATACAACTTTTTCACTAATAATTTCGTTTATGTAGGAGATTTTAAAAGACACCCTTTCACTCAGAAGAAAAACCCTGCCATACAGGAGATTCACATGTATTCCAATGTACTGGCTCCACTCATTATCTTACAGGTGCTTTAATACAGTACAGCATTTTCAAGTACCTCACTGATTGGACTGAGCAGTCAAATGAGCAGACCTCTGCCAAGCAGCATCTTTGCAGAAAAAGACTGAAAGTAAAATTTATACCAGGCATGTTCAACTTCCTCCAGGGCATGAATAAGATAAGCAATTTTTAAAGCAATGCAATATGATGTAAACAAGTGGACAAAATCAGGTAACAGGCCAGATCCAGCCTGCAGGCCATAGGTTGGTACATTACTGACCTATACCTTAAAGCACTGCTGTATTTTTGTGAAATATTCCCAAGAAACTATGGTGAAATTATAACAACAAACAGCTCTGACAACAAATATAAGTATTCCATTCATTACCAAATGCAGCAGCACGACACCAGCAGCACTTTTTGCAGCCTCATCTCTGGTTTTGCTCCAGGAACCTTGGAACCTGGAGCCATCATCTAGCGTCACAACACAAGAGTACCTGCCATTCTGTAACATGAAAGATCATACTGTTACATTCTTGATACTGAAATCTGTGTTGGTGTTTGTAACAAAACATTGGTATCATGATATACTGTTACATTCTTGATATTGAAATCTGTGCTGGTGTTTGAAACAAAACATTAGTATCACAACATACTGTTACATTCTTGATACTGAAATCTTTGTTGGTGTTTGTAACAGAACATTTGTATCGAACATACTGTTACATTCTTGATCTTGTGATCTAAGTTGGTGTGTGTAACAAAACATTTATACCATATGAGAAATACACACAGGACAATTTTGTTTATGAGCTCATGTTGTTATATTATTGATCTAGTGACAGTGTGTAACTAGTGTTACTTCTATTGAAAATTCTTTTGCTTTCAATCAAATATTCCTTTCCACCTTGACCCAGGGGTCATAACCAAAAGTGTTTACATATAGTCTGCCCCTCTGCTAAGACTGCTTGTTTAAAGTCTGGTATAAATAATATTAAAAACTGTCAAGGTAACTACAATTTCTCTATACACCAAATTTGATTTCAGAATGAATTCTGGGAATCCCAACACTAAACCATTCTAGCAGATAATCGGCAAATGATTCAGGAAGTGATATAATTATGGACAGACAGAATATCACAATATCAAGCTAAACCTTGGAGATGATAACTCGATCTTGGCGACATGTGCGTTGCAGAATCGTCATAGAAAGTATACAGTATATGACTGTTAAAGAAAACATGGCTATAACAAATTTACAGATAGTAGTAAGTAAATACAAATTAAGCATTATGTATAAATAATAATATGGATATAATAAATATATGGGTAGCATTACAAAAACCTGAATAGTAGGTGAAGTATTATGTATAAATAATGACATGGACATAACAAATTAATAATAGGGAGTCTTGAAAGGCTTCTTCCATGAATGACATTAAATTTCCATGAAGGCATTAGATAGCATAACAAAAATCACTGCTTCTGCTGCACCCACAGTGTATATATTTGGCTGTAAATACATGTAGACACAACAAAACCTTTAAAATGTACATTTGTATGAAACAGTTAATTCACCTACCAAAATGGCATCCAATTATATGCAAGAGGTGCAGAGCTTTGGTAAGCGTGAAAGATGGCCAGACAGGTAGATGGATGGCCAGACAGGCATATGGATGATGGATGGAAAAAGTGCTTACTATAGGACTCCAGCATCTCAATGTATGACCATAAGAATTAAGTAATTGTATTCAAAAAAATGTCTTGCTTGATATCCCTGAATCTGATAAGCTCATGCTTTCAATATGAACAACTATTTTATTCACCAGAAATTTCAATATCCATACACTGGGATATTTCAAGGTTTTTGGGGGCTTCTGAATTTTGTATCCTATTCCAATCCAAATGAGTGTCATAAATGTTACATGTAAAGTCAGTTTACAGAAGCAATTTTTTTCCCCAGACCTTCAGTTTGGTGACCTTGACCTTTGTCCTTTTGTCCAAAAATTTAAAAGGTGTCTCTCTTGTCTTAAAAATGCAAGTCATCCACATAGTTTAGTCAAAGTAGGTGATATAAAACCAATGATATTGTATAGAAACTATTTCTTCTTAGAGTCACTCTGTCATACATGCCACCCACCCCCACCAAGAGGTACAAGTGTAATAATTGCTATTACAAGTGGCCAAAACAATAAAATTTGGGAGTAAATAGTATAATCTATATATTATATTCCACAATTACAGCACATATCGAAACTATACATTTATTTTTGCTATTAACCTGGTTCTGCAGCTGGTCAAAATTCTTGACACAAAGGGCAAGATCCATATGGATTAAAACCAGAATACAAACACAAAATATACTGAAAAATTATTTATATTCAAAACTCATTTTGACTAGTCTACATGTGTAACTTTCACTAAATGATTGTGAACTGGAATTCTGCAATGAGCTCAGAGTGCTGTAGTACATTACTATCATATTCTTTGTTGCAAGTTTGTAAAGTGGTGTTGATTTGTCCATTTTTTCTGATCTGACATATTTTGAAGTTTGAAAAGATCTATCTGCTCTAATACTTCCTGTCATATAACATCCACAACTCACGCCAAAAAGTTTTTTCACATAACATCTGATACATTTTGTTTAAAGGTACAGGCTTATCTGCTAAACTAACTAGCTTATCAATATAATGAATCTGTGAGGAAAAGTTCATATCTGAAGAAACCTGTCTGTTTTCTTGGGAACGGGTCATATACAGTTGTTATAAATAGCAAATAAGGAAACTATTCTTACACTGTTCTTATGCGGCAGTCATCATTTTAACAACATTCAACTTTTAATGAGTTGAATTAAAGAGATGATAATAAAATGACAAAAACAAATTGTTATTGCTTTATTTTTATTTGATTTTTTTAATGTACCAAAAAAGTATAATCCATATACATGCCAGCATAAAAAGTAATTTCATGCAATAATGCGTAATGATTATGCCAAAAGCGTAACGGCTGGCATGTATACTCTGTCCTTGACCTTTGAATTTTTGACCACAAATAGATACCTTTCTTATTTCAAGAGCAAGCTGTTTACAAAGTTTTGTCAAAGTGTCTGGTATACATGTCAATCATTATGTGAAAAGTTTCTTTCTTTCAGTCTCTGTACCCAAAACCAATTGGCATTTTCCTTGCCCCAAATGCAAGCTACTTACAAAGTTTGTTTATAGTATATGGTAGAAAACTAGAGTCATTGTGTAAAGACAGGTGAACATATGGATGAAAAAATAACAATATCACATGCACTGCCTTTTGGCAGGCATAACAAATTTTGTCTTACTTCCCAAATCTGACCTGAAAATTCCTAAATGAGAGGAGGTGGGCTGGAGATTCCAATATGAGGTAAAATAAATTCCTTGTTCCCTTCTGGCATTTCTAAGAGAAAAATGAGAAAGAACTAATAACAGAGTCCCTTGATGGGACTGATGGTCTGGAGACCAAAATAAATTTTGAGGAATTCAAACTAAGACCCACCCAGTCACATTATCTTGACACCAGGCCGACCAGTCCTAACACTAACCTCTTAATGCTGAGCTCTAAGGATGGCAGCTCTCTGGTTTGGCTGTAAGATAGGCAGGATTTTCATTTAGGACTAGCCAGCCATACTTTTTCAAGTCTTTTGGTTAAAATCCCATGCAAATATGACCTACCATTGACGACCAGTAGAAATACAGTTTTAAAGATGGATGCCAGGGTGGGAATATTGGCCATTCGATCAGTGCAATTTTAATTTAGGACCAACTAAACATTATATGAAGTCATCTGGTGAAAATCCCATGCGATATGATTTTATACATGGATGCCAGGGTGGGCATATTGGCCATCCTATCAGTGTCATTTTCATCATAAGAAGTCTTTTGGTGAAAACCCCATGTCAATATGATCATTGATCTAGAGGAGAAGTAATAACAAGATTTTAAAAATGGTCGCCATGGTGGCCATATTTCAGGTCAGATTGGCACCACTGTAATTTAGAACCAACAAGATATCATAAGGATTCTTCTGGTGGGGACCACATGGTGATAACTTTCCAGTGAGGAGTAGCAATAACAATATTTTTATGACAGCAGCAATGGCAGCCATACTGGGTGTCAGAAAGCACATTTTTAGGAAAAACAATACATCACGAAAAGTCTTTTTTTTTTCCATTGGAAATTAAACTCGGTTCTTAGTTTCATTTTTCATTTTATATGATAGTATTAGATAATTTTTTGTGACCATACAGGGATCAATGTTTTAATGACTCAGTGTAGTCTTTTCATGGTTATCAGTGAACAAATTTATGATTACTGTATCTGCAAGTGTTCAATATTCAATTATGATAGATCTAATTAACTTTTTCTTCATTTATTCTTGTTCAAATTTAATATTTAAAATTCAAGCTGTGTCAATTTTTTCATCAGAGAAACATTTAAGGGACATTTTTTCATGACTATGGTTAATCTGTTATGGTAACACTGACATATTATGAAACAAAATAATTAATACATGCAGCCTGAAAATATTATTTAAAAAAAAAACAACAGAAACTTGATTGCTGGTTTCTTCTTTTGACTTAAATCACTGCATTTTATATATCTCTGCAACTATACAGTGATCAATGCTTCATTGACTCAGTGTGGTTTTTTCACCGTAATCAGCGCCCACTAAGCTTTTAAGTGCTAAACATAGTTACAAGGCTTTGTCTAAATAAATTTGCAATTTATATACTTCTCTTCAGAAAATAAGCTAGTATCTTTGTTTTATTTCTCTTCTTAAACTACAGTATTTGATCGTTCTTTGTTACAATAAAGCCATATTTAATTAAATCTGCATGGTATTTTTAAAGGTAGTCAGCACTGGCTACAGTTTGATGTGCCAAACATAATTATGAAATACTGACTTAATAAATTCTCTCTACAGTACCAAGATATAAGTGTCATGATAGTCCAATAAGTACAAATACTGGACCTTAACTTTTGCAAGGTAATATGACAGACAAGGAGTGATGAAGACAAAGAAACATCTGAGGGATCTGATGCAATACAATGAACTCAATCAACAAGGTGAACTTTAAAATGGACCTTTTTAGGGTCAACCATAACATCATAAAGATATATTTGAGTTTGCCACTTTTTCATTCTTTCTTTTACAGTATCTGTTAAAAGCATGCAAAAAATAAATACCAACAGGAAAGACCAGAGAAACAGTCATGCACTGGCATATTGTAAGAAATTAAAACATCGTGTAACAGATGATGGTCAGTGTACTATCCATAATGGCCAACTGTTGTACTATGAATGGGAACACATTTATCAAGCTTTAAAAATGTATTATATCACATGCACATTTATATGGCAGAACTACTATTTTGCCCCTCATTTTGGGCTGAAAACTGGGGGGTGCATGTTATATATATATATATATATATATATATGTGTGTGTGTGTGTGTGTGTGTGTGTGTGTGTGTGTGTGTGTGTGTGTGTGTGCAAATAATACACACCAACATACTGCATATGTTATGGGGGGGGAGGATACAAATGAACAAAATGCCATTTCATGAAAATTAACTATTTCTTCAATCCATGCTATTTGTACATTTAACTTTGTAAAATAATGTTTTAAAGAGGAAATAAATACATAATACAGTAGAACCGGTCTTGAAAGACCAACTCTTTTGCCAAAAAATTATGGTCTCTCAAGACAGGTGGTCTCTCATAACAGGTAACAATGCTACATAATTAATAAATTTGTGCACTGACAGTGTGGTCTCTCAAGATAGGTGGTCTCACATAGCAGTGGTCTTTCAAGACAGGTTTTACTGTACTAAGCTTTATGCTGTTTTCTAGCAACCCATACTGTCATATATTTGACAGACGAATTCAAGTACACTGGTTTCATTATACCTGTAATCCCATTATAATGGGGGGGGGGGCAATATAATGAAGGCTTACTCTATGTACTATCGTAGATAAGATATGTCATCAACACTAATATAATGAAACATTTTTCACACAAAATGATAAATTATATGGTTGTAAAGGCTCAATAGAAAAATCTGTCATGCCTGTAAAAAGTGTTTTGATACTTCCCCCACCTGACTTACTTTCAATTACTTTAACACAAAATCTTACCATTAATGACACATCTCTACTGACAATGGTTGAAAGTCAATGCCAATATCTTTCTTATGTTCTGAAGGCAAGAAAACCCTTCATTTTAGTCATTTTTAAGCAGAAAAGTTTGAAAGAATAATAAAAGAATAATCTTTGAACCAATTAACGATTTGTTGTACCTTTGCTTCTTAATGTATGCTAAATTTAAATGAATTCAGGTGTATTCATAGTATATCTGATGAGCTATAATTTAATGTTCAATAAGTTTCCATGGGAATGGATGATATCTGCACATAATGGTTACTGTGGACTGGTGTATGACTTTAGTCCAAACTATAACCAATTTGGGGACTGTTGTATGACTTCAGTCCAATCTATAACCAATCTGGGGACTGGTATATGACTTTAGTCCAAACTATAACCAATTTGGGGACTGGTGTATGACTTTAGTCCAAACTATAACCAATTTGGAGACTGGTGTATGACTTTAGTCCAAACTATAACTGATTCAGGGTCTGGTGTATGACTTTAGTCCAAACTATAACCGATTCAGGGACTGGTGTATGACTTTAGTCCAAACTGTAACCGATTCGGGGACTGGTGTATGGCTTTAGTCCAAACTATAACCAAGTTGGGGACTGGTGTATGACTTTAGTCCAAATTATAATCGAGTTGGGAAAGAATTACTTTTATATACCATATGACTTTGTCAAGGCCATAGGGTTGATGTCCATAGCTGTAAGATATCAAACTAGCTTTCATAACTCAGAACAAAATACAAATACAGTTTTCTATTTATTACATACTCCATTTTTTAAAAAATTCCTTTTCCAAATATTTAATGTATGCAGTGGGAATGTTATTCAAAACAAACTGGGATTTGTAAAACTTCAATTTAAGAAATCTGAAACCACTGACACAAGGACAATGATAGACATGATTGAAAACACTTAAGTTAATCCAGTCTGGGTGTTTGATACAGAAGTACAGACCCATATCAAATGCCACATCCACCACTTACGATTAAATGGATATTTAATAAAACTACTACACAAAAGACAAAAACAGCAAATATAACCAATTTAATGCTATACACATCACGTCTTAAACAATTTTAACAAATTGGTGCATACTGTTAACTTTTATCAAAATATTCTCATAAAATGATCAAATGCAAACAATTTTTATTTCCTCCTGTGATACAAGAAACCATTGTCTAGATTACTGAATTTAGTGTTGGGAAAGAGTAGAATTTACTTGTAAATGCTCTGCTAGAAATCAAAATTGTTTTTCAGCTACAACATTTAATTGGTTATAGTGTTTGATTTGTGTTGTCAGATAGAAATTACCTCAAATGTTTTTTTTTTATCACCAGATATGCCAATGCAAGGTAAACAATGGCAGTCACTTAAAAAAGAAAAGTATGATCATCAGGGGCTAATCCAGTGTACAGTGGTATGAAATTACTTTCCCCCACCCCATGCTTGATGCATAAAATTAAGTCCTTGAAATGCTTAAAATTATGTAGCTTCTGGGAGTTTGACCACCTGGGGCAAAATCTGGGATTCTGTCCAACAGGTATATATTCTTCTTGTTTATTTTAAAACACCCCCTCCCCCATACTAGTGGATCCACCCCTGAAAAGCACACCTCATTCATGATCAGTTATTTAGGCTCATTGGTTGCTGGCTCAATGAAATTAAAACATGAAAAGGAATAATTTTGTTTTGTATCTTCCTAACCAAATAATTTTTTACTATGCCTTGCATCAAAATGGACATGTACGTAAACATTTTTGAAAAATCAACGATAAATCTGGCAATGATGTTTCTCAGTTATGACTTAAAATCCCCATTTTTGTGAAATATGTTTTCAAAATTTTACTGTATTCCTTTTAAACTTTTAGGTGATTTTGTCACAAAGCTATTTGATGTACCTACTTTCACCAATTCTAAAAATGACTAATCCATCAAACAAGTGTGGTAAGCAAACATCCAGTTGAAAGTGACACTAGTATAAATATATGTTCCTACTGTTATTGAACTATTATTACCTTAATTATTTCTGTTATTGTTGTTATCATTGTAGTAAATATTTGAATACAATGCACTTAAACATGTTTTTCAAGACAGGTATCTAATATTTCTAGAAAACTTTTCACGATAACCACAACGAGACAACACAAATATTATTTCCAAAAACTACTCACAAATGTCCAGTAATCAAACTAAAAAATCAGGATAATATATTTGGTTATTCTCAGACCAGGCATTTGTAAAAGAACTAAAACAAAATGTATCAGTTTTCATTGAACACAACATTCAGAGACTTTAATTACTTTTAAATATGTACTCAGACTTGAAAGCCAATTTTGTATTGAACATTTGCCAATCTCAGTTAATGTTTACAACAAAAAGTCTTAAAAAGCTAACATATCCCCCAACCACAGGGCTGCTGTCTTTGTCAAGACGTTTAGTGACTGTACATTGCAATCCAATGCTTTTATTCTGTAAGACACATAATGTCCAACTTTCTCAATTTATAAACTACTTATGCAAAACTTTTTGTTTCCATGGTAATAAAAAAAATACTGAAAGTGGAACATGTATGAAAGAACACCTCTATGCAACTTACTTGACATGTGTTTGGTTGAAATAATTCAAACAGTTATGCTCTGGAATTTGAAAAATGTTTATGGACAGAATGATAACTATATTCCCCCCACCCCCTGACATGGGGTGTGGGGGGATAGAAAGTATTCAGAAATTTGAGAAAACTTTGTACTGAAGACATCTAAGCAGACTTTACTAAGTAACAAAAGTCCCTGGCAGGGACTGACATTTAAATGGCCAAAAACGACATTGCATGAATTGAAGAGAAGTCTGTTACTTTTATCCTTTTATCTTTTTAATTTCTGAGTGGTGAAATCATCATCTCAGATATTCTTTTTTAGAACTGTTCAATATTCTTGTTCCTTGATTTGTGTTTTTGGCTGGTAAATAAGCTTAAGAAGGTCCAATCCTTTAAAACACAATAAAACTTTAATCTGATGAAAAACTAACTAAGGGTATCATGATTATAATAAACTTTAATTGTGAATAACAAAGAATTATCATGATGCCCTGAATTTTTATATATGATGAATACAGAGTTTGATTTGTTTTGTGGGTTTCAATGCTATTTTTCAGCACATGAGCGGCTATATACATGGCTAGAACATTTGGTGGAGAAGAACCCAGGAAAAACAACTGTCCCACAGGAATCTTCTGGCAAGCTTTCTGTGCCTTAGACCACTTGTCCTCCTGGGGTCCCAGATGGATACACTGTATCTTAGACCACCTGGGGTTCCAGATGGATAAAAAGTGCCTTGGACCGCTTGGCCTCCTGGGATCCCAGATGGATACACAGTACCTTAGACCGCTTGGCCTCCTGGGGTCCCAGATGAATACACAGTACCTTAGACCGCTTGGCCTCCTGGGGTCCCAGATGGATAAACACATTTGTTGGTTACTGATCTTAAGTCTTATATTAGGCACTTGTTATAAAAGTTTTTTTTGTTTCTTTTTTTAATATAAAGAACACAGCAGCAACAGCTACTACTACTTTTACTGCATAAAATGCCATTACTCGACAAAACAAGAAAAAATTGTGCCACAGATGTTGGTTTACACCATAAACAAATTCTTATGTTATTAACTTTTTAATCTGCTATAAAGGGATATGTAAAAAAATTACAGGAGTGATGAAAGATAGGAGGCTATAAATATGAGATGTCTGTGTGTTATTCCACAAAGTACTCCTGTGACGGGGGCCCCAAAACTGCACTGTTGGAATCATCCCTGGCATTTTGACCTTGAACCTGATATCACTGACAGGAAATTATTGAACTTGTCTCATATACTTTCAAGATATCCACACATGCTAAATTTTGTTATCCATTAATAATATTTAACAGAACCAAAAATGACTGAACTAACATTAATATTGTCAAGGTATTTTTCAGAGATATCCACAATCTGACAAAATCAAGACCTTTAAGCCTTAAAATTAATTTCAGAGTGCTGACTGTCAACTTGTTTATTGAAAAAGAATAAAATACAAAGTCTGGTAAAAATTATTTTTGTTATGAACAAGTCGGTGTTTCTAAGCTCACTGAAGTACGAAATGCAAGCTATGACCTTTAAGCTGACCCCAAGGTCAAGCAGGTCTAGTTTCAAACTTGTTTATAGAAATGCTGTTGGTCAGATCTGCACTATTTTCATGCTGGACCAATTACATATTGCAACCTTGTAAAAAATGACACCATTTCTACACGAATAGTGCTAACAAGGTTTTTTTCAGGACGGCCATAGTTGCCATGTTGGAGGTCAGACAGATCAGCACTATTTTTATTCAGAACCTAGCTATGTATTGTTATAGTTTTAGTACTGTACTATGTATTCTTATAGTTTTAGTACTGTATTATGTATTGTTATAGCATTTTAGTGCACCCATTGTGGTAATTAGAGCTGTATCATTTTAATACAAGATTATATTGCAAGAAGTCTTTAGTGATGTGTTTCAGTGATATTCCCATGTTAATATGACCATCCATGAAGAGGGACTGGCAAATACCAAACGTGCCAACATGGCCACTATGGCAGCCAAAGTCATATGAAATATTTAATGAAAATCGCATGTTGATCTGACCATCCATGCAGTGGGACTGGCAATACCAAGTCTCAACATGGCCACCATGGAAACCTAACTCATAAAGTATTTTAGTGAAAATCACATGGCGATCTGACCATCTGTGAGTGAGTGTGTGTATGTATGAATGTATGTATGTGTGTATGTATGTATGTATGTATGTACGTATGTATGTATGCATACATAGGGTTTAAGAGCTCATCAGCACAAGCTTGACTATACAGTGCAGAGTAGTATAGGTATCTGCTATAAAAACAAAACAAAAATTTAAGCAAAAAAAAGAAAGGAAAAATCTTTAAAATACAAAGTCCAATTTGGATATAATCCACATTCTTTCAAAAAAGTCCAGGACATGTTAATCTGGAACATCCTCACAGGATTCATCCCAAGGAAAAAGAGGTTACCTCCCATATTTGTCTAAGGTGAGCGTATTGGGCCTATTCTACATCCCAAGCTCACAAAGTTGTGGGGAAATGGCGAGTGGCTATAACGGGATTTTCAAGATGGCCACAATCCTGTATGTCAGATACATCATTTTCTATTTAGACCACCGACATATCATACATTTTAAAGTGTAAACCTTGTGTCAGTATGTCCGCCCTTTCTGGAGATATGACGCTAAGATTTTCAACACAGTCACCTTGCACAAAGTCAGACTGATACCATTTTCATTTAGTCATAAGAAGGCTTTTAGTAAAATGGGATCCTCAAGAAGAGTGGCAACAAGACCTTCAAGATGGTAACCATCCTGGATGCCAAATTGGATGTAAAATGCCTTTAATGAAAATTCCACATCACCATGACCATCTATCTATTCAAGAGATTTTTAAGATGGTCATCATTCCAACTATACTAGATGTTCAAGGATCACCATCTTCAAATAGGCACAACTAGACATCAGGATACACTGTATGCCAAGTTTCATGACATTCCTCCAAGAAGTTTGGATGGCACAGTGATAAGAAACAGATGATGGATGGACAATGGATGCAGGTCCACTGCACAAGCTCTTCTTGCCTTTGACCAGGAGAACTAAAAATATTAACTGCAACTGAAACATATCTACGATATCATCCTTTCTTTGGTTGTGTTAAAGAATATTATATGTGAATCTTACTGAATACAAGTTTACCTGAATATATTTCTGCAGAAGACATGGTAAATACCAACTTGCAATTGCAGCATCTCAATAATAACAGTAAGAAAAAAATAGCATATAACCTATTACAGTATGCCCTGTACTACACAACACAATTGCTGGTATGCACAATGCTGCATTTGACTGAATCACTGCATACAGCCATGAATCCTGTGAACACTGATATTTTAGACTGAAATCAAAATAAGTGCAAACATCTATGCTGATGATGATTAAATTATTACCTTAGGAGAAACATGGTCATACTTTGGAACAACAAGATTCATGGACTGGCATAACTCTGCTAGCTCCACCACAGGGTTTCTGAAAAACAAAGAAAATGTTGAGATCTGTCTGTCTGCCTACCAACCTTTTACCTATCTGTGGGAAAACTTCTGTTGTCAGTTTGGTGCAAATTTCTGTATATTCTAATTTTTGAGATTTGGTTATTTAATACATCAAAGGTTTGAAGAAACACTGTATGCCTTCAATTTCCACAATGTGTGTTTGATGTTTATGATCTCTGACAGTCATAGAGAAAAACCCAGCACAAAAGTTTCCTTCAACAAAGGATCTGACTAACATTTACATGTTTGTGTTTCCATTCATTAATTGATCAATTAGCCTGTCAGTCCCTGCATCAAACAATATACACGGACACTTCTACATTTAACAAAACTGAAGTGATAATAATGGAACTCGTTTTGAGGATGTCCACTTTTGTAAAACCAACATTAAATGCACAGCTTGGCATGTCATAATTAAACTGCATTATTACATCTTTAACTTCAGATCACTTGTTAGTTCTGTGTTTGAAGTCTGGGAGAGTCTGGACATAAAATGACATGATTGCAAATTCTGTTCCTTATTAAATAATAAAAAACCACAAGTTTTTATTAACTGAAATAACAGTGCTATGAAAGAAAATGATCAGTTCAATGATAAGTACATCACCACAAGATATCAGACCATGTCAGAATTACACCATGAGCTGAATAACTGAGCCATTTAAAACCATAAAATGACCTCACAGAGTCAAAATTACTCCGTGAGTCCAATGAAAGAGGCATGTACAGTAGAACCTGTCATGAGCGACCCCTGCTATGAGCGACCACCTGTCATGTACGACCACAATCATAATGCACGGATCGATTTTATTATATAAACGCTCTGTTATGAGCGACCAGCGACCGCGATTTCTTGGCAAAATATGCATTTCGACACTGCTATGAATGACCGCATCGCAAAAAACAGAGATCAACACCACTGACCTTGACTTAATCCTTTGTAAACTCGTGAGCTCAGGATACATGTAGTATGCAAACAAAGTGCACATTAAATAACACTAAGCAACCATAAGGCAAGATAAACACCACTAACCATCATTTAATCCTTTGTATCAACGACCGCATAAATAGTAAAGATTGTTCTAATACAGTATTTAAAAAAAATAAAATTGGCTAGCTACCAGTTTTGTGAAATTTACAAGTCTGGCGTATGGTGTCATTTGTAAATTGCAGTAAACCAGACTAAAGTACATGTCACTAACCGCCATTGTAGTGACGAAGTCATGTGAATTGCCTGTAAGATTAACCATTTTTCATCAAAGGGAGTAATGATGGACATATGCAGTCAATTTAGAGGTTTGTATTTTTTCTTTATCTTGGTGAAAGCCCACACATTGCCGGTAGTCCAATGTCCCAGTGATAAATCTTTTGAAAGGGCTTCAGTGTAGGGTTGAGTACATCATTTGTCTTTCCAGTTAATCTGTGATGCCTGCGGGTGAATGAGGTCTTTGTCTTTAACACTAGTAAGTGAGAATCATTTCCGGATTGTTTTTTTTTTTTTTATTATTTCTTTTGTTACAGTGTTTCACCAAGCCACCATTTGTTTACCCAGGTGCAGATGGTCGCAACCTTTGTTTATCAAGCTATATCGCTGGTGATTTAAACTTCGTCTCAAAAAAATGTATTGTTTCTTGATGAGTTAATTATTTTGGGGGGTTTCATTCATTGGTAAATAATATATATTTATTTCACATTTCCCCAAATCCTGATCAAAATCAAAATACATCTAGTCGTTATTACATCAACACTAATAACAATGGCAGAACCTCCGATGAAAAAAAGAAAAATTCTAACACCAGAAGAAAGATTTAATGTAATTGAAAGAAGTGAAAAAGGGGAGACAGCTCGCAAAATAGCAGCCAGCTTAAACGTCGGTAAAACGCAAGTTCAGAATGTTATCAAAGACAAGGAGTCCATTAGAAATGAATGGCAGAAACATTGTTTGATAGATGTACACTATATCTTTATTATATAAAGTTACTTTGAGAGGAAAGCATGCAATATTTAACAAGATTTATGAATAAAGGATATGATACATGTACAGTGAGTATGGGTATTTTTTACTTCTTCAACAGTGCTAACTACTGACCCTGGAAACCAGTCCATTTTCACACACCTGTTATGAGAGACCACCTGTCTTGGGAGACCACTTTTGGTTGGCAGAAGGGATGGTCTCTCATAACAGGTTTTACTGTATTACCTACAACAAAATAGTCTTCAAAACTGTGTCAGAATTACACCATGAGCTGAATAACTGTACTATTTATGACAGTAAAACGGCATCAGAATCAAACTGTGAAATCAATAAATGAATCATATCAAACAAAACTTCACTCACCAGTACACACATTTCTTAATGTATCTGGTTACTGGAACCTATTATCTTTTATTTAAGTGTGTATTTCTGTGCTGACTGCTGGGACTTTGAATACTTCTGTACTGACTGCTGCGACTTTTAATTTAAGATTCTACTGCTTGTATTCTGCTATTGTTCTTGAAGTCTTCAATTTAAGGGTTGTTTCAGTAAGCCTTATGATAAAATCTAAGGGTTGGCAGATCTGTTTGCATATATGTAATGACCATTACATGGGAAAAGATATTTAACCAGGTGCAGGGACAGAAACCTCCAAGAATACCTATACTTTAACATTAGGAATAACCTCAGCTACCTCTGAATCCAGCCCTCCATGAAAGAAGAAAAATGTCTCCCTATCTATCCATTTTAAACATGAAGGGAAGTAACTCTTACAAATTACCTCTCTTCATTCCACTAATTGGCCACATATACCTGATGTTTACAAGTTTTAGCTTGAGCAAAGCCTACAACAGTGTTCACATTTTGTGTGGAAGGGTAGGCAGGATTAAGAATAATGTGATTGGTTATGTATTCCTGGAGAAAGATAATTTACTAGCAAATTTCCTTAAATTTGGGAGATAAAATAAAAAAAAATGTATTAGCGCATCCATCCTCTATGAATGTCATCTTTAGGAGCATGATGTCAGCTTTACTGAGAATTTTTTCTGGGTGAATCCAGAGAAAGCTATGGGGCCATGCCTGGAACTGCAGCTATGCTGTCATGAATGAGCAAAGTAGATGTCTGGGCAGCTACAAAGTGACCCAACAGCATTCAGCTCTGCCTTGTCCAGTAATAATAGACTCACTCCATACACAGACCAACTCCACCTTGTCTTGAATTGAAATATTATGTTCAAAAGCCAGTATCATTGAAAATCACTTATATTTCATGAGCCAATATCTTCACAAGTCGTACTTGATCCTTCAAGATTTCAGTGAATGTCAATCTCATAATCCACTTTACCCCAAAAAGCGGCCCTTGTCTTAGTTTCCTGTCTCAATCAGTAGGCTGAAGGTGTCACGGAACTGTATAAATCCCTCTATTTATTAAAAGCATGTACTCTGGTTTCGTTTTTTGTGTACAATGATACGTAAGGGTGATTTCTGTATATGTACAATATTTTGAAATAGTGAGTTCTGTAGAGCTGACCAGAGTGATCCATGGTGATCGTGGTCGACATGGTACCAGCTAAAGAGCTAACCATACAAGTTAACCATTGCAGCCGTAGAGCTGAGTGAACAGTGTTGCTGGTCGAGTAGCAGGTGATTGGGCATTGCAGACCGGATTGGTGGGCGCTGAGTGCTTGATTGGCCAAGGAACTGAATGGTGGTCGGTGACTACCTATAACGATACTTGCTTGATTGACTGGTGTGACTGGTAGCCAAGTGTGATATTGACGGGAGTGTTTTGTGTTTCTCCATGCATGTATTCTTTTAGCCGTGGGCTAATTTTGGGGTTTGTTATACCCAGTGTTTTGGAAGTGTAAAGGTATTTTTGTATGATATCTGTCCAATCAATTCATCATTTTACTATTTGAGTAAAAATATCTCATTTTTCACTAGGTGAGTGAATACATCATTTTACTATTGAGTAAAACATCCATTCTTTTCATCTTGTGAAATTACTGCGAATTGTTCACCTTTGTCTTTGTACTGTGTAAGGTCATTTATTTGTATTTATATTTGTTGCATTTTAGGTACATGCGTATTATGTTAACCCTTAAAGTGCTAGTCACGACATTCGTTGCGCCGTCGGTTAAGATCTCGTAGCGCTTGTCGCAACTTAAGTTGTTTTCCAGGTAAGCAACAATGTACGCATCGTATTACTTCAACTTGCCATGACTGCTTGTAAAACTATATTTGATTGGTTTATAGAGGCCTGGAACGAGCATTCCATTGTACTTTACTATGTATTTAGCAAAGAAGTTTTACAAATACTCGCTTTTGAGCATGTGGTACCTAGAAAAAAATTAAAATCGCTGACACTGAATATGACGGTGATTTCTTGCAACAAATACTGGCTTCTGATAATGATGATGACAGTGATTTTGAAGGATTTGTGGAGGATGAAATTACTGGAGCTGGCAAAGTGTTGATGGAAATGCCCATGAGTAATTTTGAGCCAGAAATTAACGTGGAACTGGAGTCTGATGTACATGCTGGCTGGACGAGAAAAGATGGCGTGCCTGTCAACCACCCATTCACTGGTACTTCAAAATTAAATGTTGAGATGGCGAATTATGAACCTATGGACTATCTGAGACTTTTTTTTGATGACGAGTTATTGCACCTGATAGTAGATCAAACAAATCGCTATGCAGATCAGAGAGTTCATGGGGCAGACTTGAAGGAGAACAGTCGCATGAAGAAATGGCAGTTTGTCACACCTGAGCAGCTAAAACTCTTTCTCGCACTAATTATAGCAATGAGTTTGGTACATAAATCTGATCTCGATTCCTACTGGGCTACTGATGATGTGAAGAATATAATATTTCTTTGATATATTTGAACCTTTCCATTCAAAAACAAACAAAAATACAGATGAAATACAATGGTAACTTGTCATTTTACTTGTATTTGCACCTGTACATGCAAATATGTTAAACTTACACATGTGCCTTGATGCTAATCTTAAAGTTTAGACATCCACCATCATTTTTCATATAGGGTTTGTGTATCTATTGTGTATATTTGTTGAAATACATGCAATTTAAAAACTATGCCATTTTCTTCTTTTTTTCCCAAACAATTCAGCACTGAGGGATCTTGTACTGCAGAACAGTACAGCACTTTAAGGGTTAATGTGTCCAATATTTGGATCTTATACACGCACGTATTAATCAATATTCTTTCTCATTCAAATCATACATCTATAAACATTGTACTTGTATCACCATCAAAAGTATTCTGTTTTAAATCCGAAATCCCAACTTGGTTATCTTGTTAAAAATGGTGTCAGAAGTGGGATCATCTTGGATTTAACAGAGCACTAGTATTGTTTCATGATTCTTCTATGATTTTTTTTGGTGTGTTTCAGACACTCTTGACAAGACAGTGAGGTTAAGTAGCTATTTAACATTACTTTCTTTTTTGTACATTGTACACATTTCATGTTTTTGTTGCCTTCCGAGAAGGAAAATACAGTTTGTTTGTTGAAATTATAGTAATTACACCTTTTGGCATAATACAGCACTTTAGGTTGGTCGTATCAGATTTTTTAAATGTCATCAATGAAAGAACTTGTGGAACTTGGGAAAAAGTTTGGCTATGAAGGGGAATCTCTTAAAACTTTTGTTCATGAAGAACAGGCTAGGGAAAGGGATCAGAGGTTAAAGGAGAGGGAAATAGAAAGGGAGAAACTGGAGATAGAAAGGGAAGCCATTACTGATACCTCTCGCGAAGAATTTCTGAATGAGCAAGAACGTGATGAGTCTTTAAAAGCGTCTGCAGAGAAAATGTCGGGTACTGTGATTAAGTGTAAAGGGGGGGGGTCCTCTAGATTTCTACATCGTAATGGTTTCATGTATAGAGAGTATACTACGCCTGATGTTAGGAAGTGCTTGCAACTAGTTGTTCCCAAGAAATTTAGGTCGCACGTACTCAGGGTGTTGCATGAGTCGAGTACGGTGGGCCATTTGAGAATGAATAAAACCACAGTTAAGGTATTGCAAGAATGTTATTGGCCCAAGGTTAACAGTGACGTAGCACGATTTTGTCATTCATACAAGGTCTGTCAGATGACGGTTTCAAAGGAACTGGACTACATCACTGGCATGGAAGGTAGGTCCAATATGCAGAAACTCTATGAAGAAAGACCTAGTCAGACAATTGATAAAGGGGTCTTGAACATAGTATGTATAGCTGTGATAGACGATAGGTCATGTGACGAATCAGAATTCATCTCCAGTAATGAATTGCCCCTTGAATACCCCATTGACGTAGGGAAAGAAAGTATAAACCAGATCAATGTATGCCCGGATTTATCTGAGGGTCAGCGTATGGAGATCTTGGAGGTTTTGTCCAAATACCTGGATGTGTTTACGGACAAACCAGGCCGTACTGGATTGATTCAACATGAGATCAAGTTGAATACCTCAGAGCTGATCAGGATTAAAGGATATCCAATACCCTTTAATGCGTGGGAGACCATCAACGAAGAAGTGGGAAAAATGTTAGCCCAGTCCCCCGTTGTGTTAGTCAGAAAGAAAGATGGGACAAATCATTTTTGCATTGACTTTCGGCAACTGAACAAAATCACTGTGTTCGATGCAGAGCCAATGCCAGACATAGAAGCTTATTTTCAAAGTTGGCAGGTCATAAATACATTTCCAAGTTAGACCTTACGAAGGGATACTGGCAAGTACCAATTGCTGATAATGCCCGTGAGTTAATGGCATTCACAACTCCCAAAGGTCTTTATCAATTTAAAGTCATGCCTTTCGGTTCAGTCAACGCCGGTGCGTCATGTGTTCGTCTCATGCACAAACTATTAAACGGTATGGAAAACATCGATAGTTTTGTAGATGATATCTTTGTTTATACATATATCTGGGCTGAACATGTTAAGGTATTAAGAGATTTGTTGGACAGACTTCACACTGCTGACCTTACAGCTAGGTCCACCAAGTGTAGTATAGGATATTTTAACCTAGAATGTTTGGGCCATCTTGTAAGTGGACTAGGCCGTTTGAAACCTCACCCAGACAAAATAGGAGCAATCAGAGATGCACCTAGACCAGAAACCAAGAAACAAGTAAGATCTTTCCTAGGTTTGATTGCGTTTTACTGGAAATTTTTTGTCCCCAATTTTGCGGCTATTGCCAGCCCATTAACAGACTTAACTAGGAAAGGGCAACCAAATAAAGTTCCCCGGGGTGTGTGCCAGGAAAAAACATTTAACGCTTTAAAACAGAAACTGATAAGTGCACCAATCTTAAAGTTGCCAGAATTGAACAAAACTTTTGTGCTGAGGACTGATGCATCCGATACGGGACTTTGGGCTGTTTTGCTACAGGAGCAAGAGGGGATGAAATTGCCCATTGCTTATGTAAGTAGGAAATTGCTTTCTAGGGAGAAAAACTACTCCGTGATTGAGAAGGAGTGCCTAGCCTTAGTATGGGGGATAGGAAAATTCCATACATACCTTTTCGGGAGGGAGTTTATCTTACAAACGGACCATCAGCCACTCTTATACTTGAGCAAAGCAAAGGTTGCCAACGCAAGATTGATGCGTTGGGTGATGTCTCTGCAATCATATAGTTTCCGAATTGAGGCGATTTGAGGGTCAGAAAATGTGGGTGCTGATTTTTTAAGTAGGGTGTAACTAGCAAATCATTTTCGTTCAGCGTTCAACATTGGATGTTTTAATAATTGTTTATGTTTGCATTCTGTGATTTTTCTAAAAGTGTTGCCACTTTTTTTAAGGAGGGAGGTATTGTCACGGAATTGTATAAATCTCTCTATTTATTAAATACATGTACTCAGGTTTTGTTTTTTGAGTACAACGATACCCGAGGGTGATTTATGTATATTGTACAATATTTCAATATAGTGAGTTCGGTTCATCCCTGCCGCACGTGCTAAGTGCTCTCGATGGGAAAAACAGATTTACATCTAGCACGGCTACATCTGTATATAAATGCCTCACTGTAAAGTGATATCTTCACATTACGGAACGTCTTGTCAGTAAGCAGTCTACTTAGGGACTTGCACATCTTCAGCTGTAGAGCTGACCAGAGTGATCCATGGTGATCGTGGTCGATGTGGTACCACCTAAAGAGCTAACCATAGAAGTTAACCATAGCAGTCGTAGAGCTGAGTGAACAGTGCTGCTGGTAGAGTAGCAGGTGATTGGGCATTGCAGACCGGATTGGTGGGCTCTGAGTGCTTGATTGTCCAAGGAATTGAGTGGTGGTCAGTGACTACCTATAATAATGCTTGCTTGATTGACCAGTGTGATTGGTAGCCAAGAGTGATATTGACGGGAGTGTTTTGTGTTACTCCATGCATGTAATCAAAAGTGTTCTGTTGTAAATTTGAAATCCCAACTCGGTTATCTTGCTACAGAAGGGCACTGCAAATGCCTCAGATTGCATCCATGTGTGCCAACAGGGTTCTGCAGGTTTACTTTCTTGGTGAATTGATCAATGGGAGTGTGTTAATAGTTATATTTGGATTGAATGTAGATGGTAACCTGTCTCTGGAGATAAAACCTGGTTGCATCTGAATCATGAAGCAGTAACCCTGAATATGAAGGATAAATTTATGTCCTCAAAGAGGAAAAGAAAGAAGTTATCCAGCTGAGTGAATGGAGGCTAAGCATGATTGACATTATTAATGTGACACTTGTTGCTGAAAATGTGCCACTTCCCCATATACATCTTCAAAATAGAGGGTCTTCCAGCTTTCAAGATTCTCTCCCTGATTCAAGTACATAACTCCTGTCCCTGACAAGATCTAGGCCTGACAGAGGAATTTCTCTTGACAAGGATGGAATGATGACAACCTTGGTTGCTTGAGCAGCATGGGGTTGCTACAATTTTCCTGGGTATGTCTGTCTTGAGATCAAATAGATCATCGATCCAGGATCTGCCCATGAAAGCGGAGTAATTAGAACTAGTTTGTAAACCTTGCCCTTGATATTTTGAATCAATTTTGGTATTAAAACCATTGGGGGGGGGGGCATATCCCCACATGCCCTACCAGCTAAAAATTGATAGAGGCTGCTGACCACCCAGGCCTCTGGATCCAGGCTGGGGAGAGATGAAGGTGGGAAGTTTGTTGTTACACCTCATCATAAATAGGTCTAGCATTGGTTGGCCCCAAAGAGCACAAACTCAAGGAAAGACTGACAGATGGAGAGACCACATAAGCAGCTGAACTCTCCTCAATAATAACTTGACCAGGTGTTAAGCCTATCTGGGATGTGTCAGACCTGTACAAGTATTGAGCACACCAATGGAATATCTCCCAAATAACAGCAAGGTCCACTGATTTTTGTGCCTCCTTGTCTGAAGACATAGTTCATCATGACCAAGGTGTCAAACATTATCAAAAATGACCATCCATGTGTGGAAGGCATAGAGAATCACTTAATTTCTAAGAGATTGATGTGAAGAACCTTATGTTGCACTGTCCATTCACGAATGGGATGTAGGTGACAAGTGTACAAAATTTGTATATATTGCAACTTCTGGTCAAAGGCTTCCAAAAGGTGGTGCTACTGCTAACCATTCCCTGTCTTGCCACTAATGCAGGAAGTGTTCATGTTTTATTTTGGTCAAGGTCATAATCTGGTGAGCTGAAACAGAACAAGTCCACAGCCGCATTGTGCATGCCAAGGAGTTGAAGACATTACCTCACAGTAATATATTTCCTGACTGATGTCTCTGATGCATAGACAATACAGATGTCTCTGATGCATACACAATACAGCTGATGCATTTGGGAGGAAGACAACCAAGTTGAGATGAGTAAGAAACTCTATATGTAGATAACAAAATGCTGGGAAGGAACAAGGTCAATATTTTCCAAAATAAGGACTATCCTGTTGAAACTCAATATTTGTATTGTTCAATTAGTAAAATACTGATGCCGTGATTTCATTGCAAGTAATAGTCTTATCATCCTTGAGGATATCTCTAAGTACCAATTCAGGAATACTCTGAAACACGTTTCTCCATAATGGTCCGTATCTGTGAAACAAAGCATTTTACTGTACAAAGTGTTCATTTCACTTGGTTGCCTTGCTATATTTGTTCACATTTATGATTGAGTAGGTTAATTCAAGGCAGTTTAATTCAATTTCGTTTATAACTGTGTTCCACTGATCTACTGAAAAGAGTTCAGGTCCTCTCTAATGTTTTCTATGATAAAATGAGCAATATATCAAAGTTTCAATTACCAATTTTGATTGTGATTTTCTTCACGTTTAACAAACTGGGATAAATTTTTTTGGTGTTTTCTGGTTTAAAAAAATTGGATCCAAGCCCAACATTGTGTTATGAACGGGTTCACAATTTATCAGGGTGCAAGTTATCGAGGGTGTTATGTAACATATGTCTGCTCAACAGAATTCAGAAACAAAGTCAACTACTTAAGTGGAATTCGGCAGAAAATTTTAAAAAATGGCTCATTAGATGATTTAATTTGACAAATGAAGTGAAAAATATGTCTGTGAAGAAGACAAATTGAGAAATAGAAATATAGCTGGAGTGAGAAAGTGGAGAATTGTTCAAATGATGAAAAAGTACAAGTGGATTTGGAATTGTGAGGTTTTTGAGAAAAAGCATGCTTATCAGCATGATAGGAAGTAGTAACTGAAATATTGACAGGATTTGGAGCCAATCCCTCTATCCAAGGGAACACCACTCTAATTCAACTTCCAGCTCGGAAAGCTGATGACTTTTTAGCACTTCTGTTGCTAAAATGAGTCTAGGAAGGCTTAGGAAGGCTGGATTTGCAAGATAGTGGAAATATTTGCAAGGCTGGATTTGCAAGATAGTGGAAATATTCCTAGCATATTAAGAAAGTGAGGGCTGGATTATCAAGGTAGCTGAAATATTCCTAGTGTATCACAAAAGGAAGGACTGAATATTCCTAGTGTATCATGAAATAAAGGACTGGATTTGCAAGGTAGTGGGTGTATTCCAAGTGTATTATGACAAAGGAGGGCTGGATTTGCAAGGTAGTGGAAATAATCCTAGCGTATCAAAAAATGAAGGGCTGGATTTGTAAAGTAGTGGAAATAATCATAGTGTATCAAGAAAGGAAGGGCTGGATTTGAAAGGTAGTGGAAATAAACCTAGTGTATCAAAAATGCAAAGACTGAATTTGTGAGGTAGTGAAAATAATCCTAGCATATCAAGAAAGGAAGGGCTGGATTTGCAAAGTAGTGGAAATAGTCATAGTGTATCAAGAAAGGAAGGGCTGGATTTGATGGTTAGTGGAAATAATCCTAGTGTATCAAGAAATGAAGGGCTGGATTTGCAAGGTTATGGAAATAATCCTAGCATATCAGGAAAGGAAGGGCTGGATTTGCAAGGTAGTGGAAATAATCATAGTA
The DNA here is from genome assembly GCA_016617855.1 of Megalonaias nervosa. Taxonomy (NCBI): domain Eukaryota; kingdom Metazoa; phylum Mollusca; class Bivalvia; order Unionida; family Unionidae; genus Megalonaias; species Megalonaias nervosa. The sequence goes on along the minus strand of JAECUM010003647.1, from coordinate 148,245 downwards.
TATCAAGAAAGGACTGGATTTACAGCCAGGGGATGTAATCCTAGTGTATCATAAAAGGAAGGGCTGGATTTGCAAGGATGTGGAAATATTCTTAGTGTGTCTTGAAATGAAGGACAGGATTTGCAAGGAAGCTGGCTGTGCCTGTGGGCCAGTTGCTGCTGTTGATTTTGATGTTTTTGTGGATGTAGAGATAAATAGGACATTTTATCTGCTATGTCCCTGTTGGTTGTATATGTAGGCTGGTTGTTGTTACTATGGATGATGTGTGGACCACAAAGAAAATGTTTCACCTGCTATGTCCCTGTTGGTTGTGTCTGTGTGCTGGTTGGTGATGCTGTTGTTGTTGATCTGACTGATACCCTGCAGGTGGTGGGTCAAAATGACCCTGCAATAGGGGTTGTCCTGTTAGATGCTGTGCAACTGATTGTTGTTGTTTCTGCTGCTGCTTCTGTTGACTGCCTGGCCTCTGATGATTTGAAGCTTGGGTGGGTCCATCTCCAGGTTGGGGCTGACCCTGGGCAGATCCCATTGCCACAGAAACTGCTTGGGGTGAGGGAGATTTATTATGCTGTTTAGCACCTGAAATGAAATATGTAATGAAGTTGTGTTATCACTTCTTATGGTAAAATCCAGTAGTGTGGATCTCAAGGAAAAAATGGTCAAGAAAACATTGCTCTCTTATCTATACCCTGCTTACTCTTTGGTCCAAAAATAATGTTCTAAATTTCTGTGTATGCAGTTAATAATAAATATCTCTTATTTTCATATTTTTATCATTACATTTTGGCTGTAGTAATCATATGTTTGGGTCATTCTATAAATGTATTAAGACACCAATAAGTCAAATTCTAAATTCATGATTGACTTATAAACTAGTCTGAATCATAAATTATGACTTGGGCTATGCATCCTAAACTAAGACTTGGACTATGAGTCCTAAATTAGGATTTGGACTTACAATCCTAAATTGGGACATGAACTACGAATTGATCAATTAGGATTTGGACTACAAACCCTATATTGGGACTATGAATATAACCTTAAATTAGAACCTGGATTATGAAAACTAAATTAGGATTTGGACCATGAATTCCAAATTAGATTTGGACTACAAATCCTGAATTAGGATTTGGACTATAAATCCTAAATTAGGATTTGGACTAGAAACCCAATATTAGGACTTGGATTATGAATCCCAAATAAGTACCTGGATTAAGAATTCTAAACTAGGATTTGGTGTATGATATCTAAATTTGGATTTGGACTTGGCATTCTAAATTAAGGATTTGGACTTTGAATTCTAAATTAGAATTGGAACTTGAATTCTAAATTAGAATTTGAAATATGAATCCAAACTTAGGATTCTGACTGAATTCTAAACAAGGATTTGGACTATGAATTATAAATTAGGATTTGGACTATGAATTCTAAATTAGAATTTGAATTTGAATTTGAATTCTAAATTAGGATTGGAATTTAATTCTAAATTAGAATTAGGAATATGAATCCTAAATTAGGACTAGCTTTATAAGTCAACTCAGACTGAAATATTTTAAAAACTGAATAGAGAGGAATAATTTAGAATCAGTTCAATCACTACTTGCAAAAGATTAAATTTGTGAGTTTGAAATTCAAATAAAGTCTATTTCTTAACTATGTTAAGATTGTGATAAAGAAGACAAAGATCTCAGATGTGACTGTAACAGACTTTCTTTTCAAGGTGTGTTGCAACTAACTTTACATAGTTGTAAATAAAACTGGTTTTTAAAACTTTTATATTTTATTTAATCTGGACCAAAATGAATCATGTTCAACCATAATTTATACCAAAGGAGTACATTTAAAATTGATATCATACCTTGAAAGAGCTCTTCAACCGTTAGCTTTATCCCATAATTTGCACTTGTGCCACTGGGTGGTGTTGTGGCATCAAATTCCTTCTTTTCTGATGCCTCATCCTTTTCTGGAGACTCGGTAGAAAGCCTCAGTATTTGTTTTATTGCCTTGGTTCCCTCCTATGAGATACAAAGAGATTCCTTTAGCTGTACTCATGGTTCCCGCGCTTTTCTAAAGATAAATTTCCAGGTCATTTCCAGGGTTTTTCCAGGATGAAATTAATTTTTTCAGGTTCACATATGACCATTACTGAATGGAATTAAAGAACATTTTAGAGTATAAAAGATGCATTTTCTAAGATGTTTCTCTTTCAAGACTCTCCAAAACATCTAAGTCAGAAAAGATGATCATGTACAAAACCACAAAATGTGTCACATGAAACAAATTTGATTAAATTCCTATAAATTGGCATGTAAAGTCATTTCAATGTACAGAATAAAAATTCTAACTTTAATTTGCTGACCTGCTTTATGTTGATGTGTGGAAACAACATAATGAACATAAATTAGTTTTGTTCCTTTCAAACCAATTCTAAAGTATTCTATAGCAATATATATATGCATCTATAGAAAGTAAACATTTCCTATTACAATATAAAAAAAAAAATGAATGCAAATAATTAGAATCTTGTCTTGTAACGAAGAGTTTAACCCTGAATTTATCTGTGCCAATAAAATCCCAAACAAGATTTTTCAAACAACCTAATTTCCTTAGGATGATCTGGTTAAAAATCCATCATTTAAAAAAACATTTTCATAAGGGTTGATTTAAATTTTGACAAAAGACCTACAAAATTATATACTGTTGTATAAACAAGGACTGAATTTTCTGTAAAATCAACTTGTCTTCTTGTAATTCATTAAACCAGTCCCCAAACTTCTATTGATACAGGGGCTCGTATGTTTTTTAATATATAATACAAGGGATGACAATTTCTCATTTCAGCTCTGAGATTCAACAATTTGGACTACAAACTTGGCTTAAAATGAATAGCAGTCTGTTTTCTAATCCGGGTTTCCTCTGAATATTCCCACACCATTTTTCATATTTGGACATTTAGGTTGGGGTGTGGGGTCATTGCAATTGTATATCGAAAATTTGTAATTTGCCGCCACTGTGCGGTAGTGACATATGGTAGTTGCTTACCAGCGGGCAAGTATTATAGTTGTTATGTCTTTAATCTGCTGACAGACTAGACAAAACTACAGCATGGATGAAACCTGACCCGGTACTTGCCATTTGCATTACTAGACACGACTTCACAAATCTCAAAGGACGACATCAAAAGTCCAATAGTCACGTGATATCAACAACAAACTCCTTTTTAATGTTGCTGTACAGAAATTCAATTATATTAAATGAAAGTCAGATACTTTTTGTAAAAACCAGCGATCTGGCCAGTCTGATTTATCAAGCAGAGAGCACATGTCAACGTGGTAGTCACGTGATACAACAAAACTAAAGAAGTTGTTCTTGGAATATATAAATATGGAAAATTTAGTGTTTTTTGGTTTTTGTATTTTTATTACAACCAGTATATGACTTTCATTTAATATTTTTTAAATTTTTTCTCTACAACATTTGAAAATGTGGGTTGTTGGATTTGTGTACTCATGCCATTAGCAATGCAAATTGCGAGTATCAGGTCACATTTCATCAATGCCGTCGTTTTATCGTGTCTTTCAGCAGATTAAAAACATAACGATTTATTACTCACAATTTCTGAGAAAATAATTTTCATATCGATTTCATGCATGTATCATTCGATCTAACAACGTTTAAAGTTTGCTAGGCCATCTGGTAAGCAGCTACGCTTTGCCACCACCATGTTGGCCTCTTGTGATGCTAGACTGGTTTACATACCTTTCATGTAAAGAAAAATACGGATATCGAACTGACTTTGAAAATAAAAGTCTACTAGACGAATCTAATTCACTGAGTGTTTGGATTGACTCAGCATGTATGTTTATTGCAACCACCCAAATGATCCATACTGCACCCTCTGAATATTCTGGTTAGAACTCAATAAATTTAACTCATTATCGGGTTAGTTACGACTCAATTATGTGATTGTTTCAGGCGTCAAGTGGTGGCGGAAAATTCCTGGGGTTTTCCCGACTTTCATCAATATTTGCGAAATTCAAGGACTTTTCATGGTCAGGAAAAAATTATCATTTCTCCCAACTTTTTCCTGATTTCCTGGTAGCGTGGGAACCCTGTGTACTAATTTCCAATGAAATTTACTGGACTTAGTCTGATAATTTTAGCCTATTAATCACCATGGTAACCATGAAAGAACTAAAATTATTGAACTGGGCTAATTTAATTGGAAATGAGTTCAAATGTTAGATTAAACTACAGAGTGTAGTGAAATGGCTTTAAATAGTGTACAGAACAATGAGATTACTCTGAACAGTGTACAGAATAATGAAATTACTTTGAATAGTGTGCTGATTAATGAAATTACTTTGAACGGTGTACTGAATAGAGAAATTATTTTGAATAGAGTACTGAATAATGAAATTATTTTGAAAAGCATACTGAATAGTGAAATTAGTTTGAACAGTAATGAATAATGAAATGACTTCGAATAGTGTACTGAATAGTGAAATTACTCTGAAACAAACTCAGATGCCTTAATTATTATGTCTTTGCCTTACATGATATATCATTTGTGATGTCAAGGTGTTATTATATGTGGTACACATATATAATATTTATGTTATGGATCCATGAACCAAAATAATACAGTAATCATATGATAAAGTCAGCATATAAAATTACAATAATCATATGATAAAGTCAGCATGAAAGATTACAATAATCATATGATAAAGTCACCATGTACAATTACAGTAATCATATGATAAAGTCAGTTGTTGCTGTTGTTGGGTTTAACACCATTTTTCAGCACAAGATAGGCCATACATGCCGGCCAGTATAAATGGTGGAGAAGAACCCAGGAAGAGCCCAGAAAGAACCACTGACCCATGAGAAGCTACTGGCAAGCTTTCTCATGTAACCACATTGGCCGAGTTCAAGACTTGAACCCACGCAGACAGAGGTGAGATGACAGTGATCCATAACGGTGAGCACTTTGGACCACTCGGGGCCCCCGATAAAGTCGGCAAGTACGATTACAATAATCATATGATAAAATCAGCATATAAGATTAATCATATGATAAAGTCAGCATGTAAGATTACAGTAATCATATAATAAAGTCAGCATATAAGATTACAAAAATCAAATGATAAAGTCGGCATGTACGATCACTACCACTATTATTAAGTAGATTCTCTTCAAACATGTTTGACCTATATATAGTGACAACCTGCCCAAAATGGCTGATTGCTATTGTTCAATCTCAAGACACACATAGTTACAAACACTACTGAAGGTTTATTAGGGGGTTTTGTCTCTCCATCATGAAAGATAAAACACCATCATTCATGTAATCTATCAACCTACCAATATTTCTATATACCAATTGTATGTCTTTACATCTATCCCATATTCTGTCCAACAAGACTCTTTCGTATATAACAAACACCTGTCTAAAAAGACCATTTCCAGCTGGTGTCCCAGTGGTTGTTTTGTGCAGGCTGTATATTTTCCAATGGCAGGCAATGTTATATATAAGTTTGACTATTTTATCTAATGTCAGACTTGTCATATACAGGTTTTACTTTTAATATCCAATAGTAAGTCTGATTTTATGCGAGTCTGACTGTATATTACCCAATGGCAGTCCTTATTACATGTGCCTTTGACTTTATTATCCAATGACAGGCCTCATTATATACAGGTCTGATTATATTACCCAATGACAGACCTAACTATATGTACCTTTGACTATATTATCCAATATCAGGCCTCATTATATACAGGTCTGACTATAGTATCCAATATCAGACCTCAATATATATAGGTTTGAATGTATATTATCCTCTGGTAGACCTTGTCATATGCAGGTTTGACTACATTATCCAACGGCAGGCTTCATCATATACAAATCCAACTGATATTATCCAATACCAGTCCTTGTTATGTGAAAGTCTAACTATATTATTCAATGGTAGGCCTCATTATATGCAGGTGTAGCCAAACTTTGCAAGCCTTGTTATAGGCAGGTCTGACTATATTATCTAAAGGCAGGCCTTGTTATATGCGTCTCTGACTATATTATCCAAAGACAGGCCTTATTATATGCAGATCTGACTATATTATCCAAAGGCAGGCCTTGCAATATGCAGATCTGACTATATTATCTAAAGGCAAGCTTTGTAATATGCAGATCTGACTATATTATCCAAAGACAGGCCTTGTTATATGCAGCTCTGACTATATTATCCAAAGGCAGGCCTTGTAATATGCAGATCTGACTATATTATCCAAAGGCAGGCCTTGTAATATGCAGATCTGACTATATTATCCAAAGGCAGGCCTTGTAATATGCAGATCTGACTATATTATCTAAAGGCAAGCTTTGTAATATGCAGATCTGACTATATTATCCAAAGGCAGGCCTTGTTATATGCAGTCTGACTATATTATCCAAAGGCAGGCTTTGTAATATGCAGATCTGACTATATTATCCAAAGACAGGCCTTGTTATATGCAGCTCTGACTATATTATCCAAAGACAGGCCTTATTATCCAAAGACAGGCCTTGTTATATGCAGCTCTGACTATATTATCCAAAGACAGGCCTTATTATATGCAGATCTGACTATATTATCCAAAGGCAGGCCTTGTAACATGCAGATCTGACAATATTATCCAAAGGCAGGTCTATACTGTCTGCAGTTGGATACACATTATTAATGAGTAAATGTTGTAATTGCTTTGGGAACTAAGCTTTTTAAAATATTAAAATTACTGCTTTATTATAAAAAATCTGACTGGGTCAAGATTTAGCAGATTAATTTCAAATACCTCATCTTTTGAACTTGATTCCTTGGAGATTCCTTTACTGACCACAAAAGGCCCTTCACCCTGATTTGAAATTTCCAGTGATTTCATCATGGCTGTAAATTCATCATTCTGAACACTAGAAGTCACTGATTTAGTTTTACCAGCCTCAGAAAATAAGTTTTGCAGCTCAATCTTTGTTTTCTGTTCATATCCAGTGTGTGAATTATTTTGATTTTTATTTCCTTCTTCTATCTGTCCAGCAGATATGGAAGCTGTCACTTTAGGAAGTGCTGCTGCAGCCTGTTGGAGTGATCCTTCCTGAGTGACTTCATTGGCTTTGTTGCCATTTGGGGATGCTTTTGTTTTCGAGGATAAAGTTTCAAGTTCTTTCCACATGTTTGCAAATTCTGAATTCTGGAAAAAAAATTCCCCAAAAGAACAGTCAAAGTTATGCAAATTAAGACAGCTGAGGAGTTACTTACAATCAAGTGCATTATGCCTCCTTGTACAACACAAATGAAATATTATCTGGTGCCTAAAGTGTGCATTTAAATCTTTTATTTAACTGAACACTTAAATATAATTAACAATCTTACAGGAAAATAAATGTTGCATCTAGCACGGAATTTCTGTGAATAAATGCAGCTGTTGTCACCGTTTTTAGTTACTGTAGATATGAGAATCTTGGAAAACAGGATTTTCTTCTTACTACAAAATATTCCAATCAACCCAAAAAATGGACATGTTTTTACAGCAACAACAGTTCATTTCCATTATCTCAGTAAACGTAATGCATTCATATTTCTCAATGTTTTTTGGTTGGGTCTGTAACACTTGTCACCAAATTCCACTGTTTTGTGATGTTGGTCAAATGACTTAGTTTAACGGAAAATTCTATTATTTTGAAAATCATATGGAACTAGAACTAGCAGCAATGGGTGCATCACAAAGGTTTCTGCTCACTACACATAGGTCTCATGGTCTTAGCGAGAGGGGAACTTGTGTTGGAAAACCAAAGTTGGGAGGAGATGAGCATTCAGGGGCCATAACTCATCTAAATGATGATGTGGAATGTTAGAAATCCATTCAACTCCTTCTAGGTCTCATCAATTCAAAGCATAATTGCATGTGTGTGTGTATATATATATATATATATATATATATATATATATATATATACATACATACATATCTATATATATATATATATATATATATATATATGTATGCACACACATATACACACATAAATATACATGAATGAAAATGATTCACAAGGACCAAAACTTGGTCCAAAATGGTGTGGAAGACCAACCCATTAAAGATGCATCTAGATCTAAAGGTTGATTTTCTTGTCACATGGTGAATGGTTCTTGTACTATGTTGCATGCAAGCAACATTCCATGTGGTTACAAGAATTAAGAATAAGATGAACTGATGGAAATGGGAATTACTAAAAGGCTCCTACATCTCAATAGACAGTGCTTTAAGTCATAAAATCAATACTTACTCCCTTTTTGGATGCATCATTGCTAGACAACTGACCCGTAAAGGGTTCTGTTGTGTTGTCTCCTAAAGAGGACTTCTTGGTGGCTGATATTCTACTGCTCACTTTGGGGGTCACAAACTGTGGGGATTCTTTACTGTCTCCATTGAAAACTTGTCCTGAATATTGATCTTTCTGTTTTAAAAACTGCTGCATATGCCCTCTATGTTTATCTGCTGTGTTGTTTCTCTGATTACCTCCCTTGCTGTCATAGTAATCTGTCCTTTGCTCTTGACCTCCTCTGTGGTCATAGTAACGTGTCCTATGCTCCTGTCTACTTCCTTGGCTATCATACCCACTATAATTCTGATTACAATACACTCCTCCTTCATTGCCTTGGTAAGCTCCTTGGTAGTCATAGTTACCATGATTTTGTCCATGCTTCTTCTGGCTGTCATAGTAACCACCAAAGTTATCATTTTGGTAACCTTGGTTTTGAACTCGGACTATATCTGAATACCTTGTTGTAGCACTGGAAGTGTTCTTGCTCTGTTGCAAGTGCTGGTACGGTTTTTGCAATGTATTTGCCACACTAGTTTTTACGCCATTTTTCCTTTCTCCATGAGATAAATTAACAATAGAAGCTGAGGGAGTCCTGTAACCACGGCCTGTACAGGATCTACAAGAAAAAAGCAACTGGTATGTTAATGTGTCACCAGTTACAGTGTGACAGATGTCCCCACCAATGCAGTCTTGCCTTTTTATCTATTTACCTATGTATCACCCTGAACTGTCCCTGTCTAACAGTACACATACATCATAAGTCTGATAACAACTACTTAACACAAATCTGTGAGACAAATAAATAGGCAATTAGATGAACACATGTTTGACATTTTGACTGCCTGTTGCATCTTGTCAGCAAGCAAGTGCTTCTGGAATAACCACTCCATACCATGCAAAATACAAAGTATAAATGAAATTTTCAAAAATTGGGGACAAGAAAGTATAAATCTGACAAAGATTAATTTTATATGGGACACAAATTCTTCTCATTATAAAATGCATACTAAGTATTACGAAGATAACTTAAAGGATTCTGGAGCTATTCACCAGACAAAACTGTGACTAGCAGATGCACAGACATAATTTGTAGCATGAGGCCCAAGTGGGCCTGAGATGGCTTACCTGGTTGATTTTTATCTAAAAGACAAATGCAAGGGCAAGTAATACTGGCTAGTATGATGCTTTCTGACAGATAGAGACTTTGATATTATTTATAAATGGCAGTCATATTGGAAGGCAGAATGTTAAACCAGAATGTTTTCTGACAGATAAAGTCTCTGATATTATTTAACAATGACAGTCATACTGGATAGCAGAACGTTAACCAGGATGCTTTCTGACAGATAAAGTCTTTGATATTATTTATCAACAGCAGTCATACTGGAACAAAGAACCTTATTCCACGTTGCTTGCTGACAAATAATGTCTTTGATATTATTTATTAATGGCAGTCATGCTGGAAGGCAGAACGTTAAACCAGGATGCTTTCTGACAGATAAAGTCTTTGATATTATTTATCAATGGCAGTCACACTGAAAGCAGAACCTTATACCAGGATGTTTTCTGACAGATAAAGACTTTCAGTTTTTTAATACGAGCAGTAGGCAGATCATTATACCAGGGTGCTTTGTGACACTAAGGCCAAACCAAAAAATGTGTGTTTCTGATTGCACTGGTCATAAAATTAGGGTGGGCAGGTTGTTTTTCTAAACATTTTATATGTTTTTCCTAAAAATATTTTTTTGGTTTTAGTTTACCATGGAAGATAAAAGTACTAGTTGGCAATAAGAAACAATGTTTAAAGAGTGCCTGATGTTCCAATGACTGGAATTAAAGATAAGACAATTTGTTTTCTTTAACTACAGTGCTGAAACCATCTTTGCTATTCTCCCGCAATAACAAACTGTTAATATTAGCTGCAGTGTTGGACATAAAGATATCAGCTTGGCACCATTTTCGTTTATGATCAACAAGGCATCATAAGAAGTCTTCTGGTGGAAACCCCATGCTGAAAAGCCTTTCCATTTTGGAGAAGTAAAAATAACAAAGATTTTCAAGAAGGATGCCATGGTGGCCATATCTAATATCAGACTGGCATCATTTCTATTTAGTATCAACTATACACCATACGATTTTTGGTGCTTTCTATTTAATACCAACTATATAACATATGAAATTTGTTTGTTCAAAGTACAATATCGATATGAGCTGCCACCTAGTGATTACATGATTTACAAGTTGGCCATTGTAGCAGTCATATTATATGTCGGATTAGCACCATATTTCGTTTAGATCAACCAGACATCATAAGAGGTCTTTCAGTGAAAACGACAAGCTGATATCCTAATATTTCCGGAGAAATAGTGATAACAAGCAGCCATTATCAATATCTGAATGGCGCCATCAGGACCAACCCAACATCATAAAAGTTGTTTAGTAAAAAATCCATGGTGATAAGACTATCCATTCAGGAGGAATAATGATAACAATATTTTCAAGATGGCCACTGTTTGATCATACCGGACATCAGATCAACACCGTTTTTATTCTGGACCACCTTGACATAATAGGAAGTCTTCTGGGAAAAACTCCACGGCAATATTACTTTTCATTCAGAAGGATTAGCAACATCAGGACTTTAAAGATGGCCACTGTCATGACCATATCAGATTAACACAATTTTCATTTAGGAACAAGCAGACATCGTAAGAATTCTTCTGATGAAAACCCCATGGCAACAGTACTTTTTGTTGGAGTAGCAATAACCAATTTTCAAGATGAAAACTGGTGGACATATTGTACATCACACTGGCACCATTTTCATTTAAGGCCAACCAGACATCATAGGGAGTCTATTGGTGAAACCCCCATGTTGATATGACCATCCATTCGGGAGTAGCAGTTATAACCTGATTTTCAAGCTAGCCACTGTGCTGACCATACTGGATGTCTGAGAGGCACCATTTTCATTTAGTACCAAACAGAAGAAATCTTCAGGTGAAAACCTCCCATGTTAATATTACATTCTGTTCAGAAGGACTAACAATAAGATTTTTAAGTGGCCATTATATTGGGCATCAGACCTGAACCCTATTTTCATTTAGGATCAACTAATCATCATAAGAAGTCATTTTGAGAAGACCAACCATTCAGGAGTAGTATTGATAACAAGATTTTCAAGATGGTCTCTGTGACCATATTGGACGTCAGATGGGCACCATTTTGATTTAGGATGAACTAAACATCATAATAAGTCTTCTGGTGAAAACATCATTTCAATAGGACTCTCCATTTAGGAGTAGCAATAACAAAATTTTCAAAATGGCTACTGTGATGGGCATACTGGATATCAGATTGGCACTAGTTTCATTATGACCAACTAGGCATCATAAAAAGTCTTTTAATGAAAACCCTGTACATGACCATCCATTTCCATACAGGAGTAGCAATATTATTTTGACAGCTTTATTGCATGTCCAAGTGGCAACATTTTCATTTCGGACCAACTAGACCATGGGAGGAGTGTGGGTGTGTAAAGTGTCAAGAGGGAGCCATTCAGTAAATGTGCCAAAGGCAGATGCTGTGTACTGTTACTGGATGATAACTGCTGGTCAATAACTACATAAAGCTGATACTGTGTATTGATACCTGATGGTAATTCCTCCTTGAAATTCCTCATCAAATAAGACTTCATACAATGTGTCTGACTCCCTCTCTGCAGGCAAGATTCCAATGATGGTTCCTCGGAGACCAAAGGGTACAGGGTACCCTTGTCGCACATTGACAACCCTGTCAAACAAATGATGACTCACTGTTGGATCAGCTATCACAGAATATTGTTTTGGTAAAGGCTGTAAATGCAAATGGTGGAAAAATTAAACTCCTCAAATTAATTATGGTTGTAACAACAATAGGGAATGTCTCTTTCATCATGTGACTGCTTACATCAGATGACCTTTCACAGTGATCTACAATGATCACAAATTTCCATTATCAATGGAGCATTTTTCTGACAATAATCAAGATAAATATTAACTGCAAAAAATGTAGATGCTAAAACACAGAGCATTTAAAATTAGTGTCCCACAAACAGGATGCACTGATCAAACTGGCTTACAGGTACAGATTCTAAAGACCTGTTTTGAGAAAGCTGTTGCTGTAACTAATATTTTACGAGGGTACAATAACAGCACATTTTATGACTGCCCATGTTTAGTCCTCTATGACACACTTGAAGGTTATTGTTGAATGTAGATACTGTTGATCACCAGGTCTCCAAGACCTTGACCACTGGTCAAGATCATCTTTGCTAGCCAAGCTTCTGATATGTTCTCAAATCCATACCTTGGTGGACTGATCTGATATTTCAGTGCTTTGTACTGGTGACATCTATTGGATTTTGTGTGATACTTTCCTTAGTATGCAATGCCAAGGAACCAACAGCATATAAGAGTGGTAATGATGGAGGCAATTGACTTCAAAAGGATACTTTGTAAGAGTAACAATGAAAGTCTGACTACATACCAGTGAATGGTCATTACAGGTATATTTGAGAGTAAGGATGTTTTTTTGTGCAAATATGGACCAGCAGTGGAAAATTGATTATTTATGAGTCCACTCCAGTTGTGTGCTCCTTTTGCCTCTATCATGTAGGAACAGTGCTCAAATCTGAACAACTTGGTTAAGACTGGATGCAGTAACGAACCACTGCATCCAATAAAATTCACAGACCCAAAGCAATGAAATATCGGACTAATCCTCCAAGGTGTAGATAGGTTTACATATTGGCTAGCGAAGATAGGTCAAGATATGCAGTGTGGGACTATACCAAATGTGCAGAAATAATTTTTTTATTGTTAAATTTACCGTAACTGTGAACTCTGACCTTTAAATCCCAGAATCTATATATTTTATTGTTCTAACTGCAAGCCTTCCACAAACTTTGGTCACGAAAAATGGCCAAGATGAATATTTATAAAGTTTTTCTTCTTTCAGTAGTGACCTTGACATTTAATCTTTTTTACCCCCAGATCAAGTGACTTCTTTACCCAAAGTATACGCTGTCTGCTAAGTTTGGTATAGATATGTATTCAAGAACTGATGTTATTGTCTGGAAACTATTTTATTTCTTTCAGTCACAGTTCCCTTGATCTTTGATGCTTCTCCCCAACCATCCACAAAGTTTGATAACTCTAAATCAGGGACAACTCCAGTTATTGTACAATGTTATTTTTCTCCTTTCAGCCACAGTGACTTCAACCTTTGATGTTTTGACACCAAAATTTATGGCATTCTTCTTTATCCAAAGTGCAAACCATCAACATTGTTTGGTAACTATAAAGAATGGATATCTCAAGTTATTGTGAGGAAAAGAAACTGGTAACAAATGGTAAGAAAACATGACCAAGTCTGCTCTACCCATGCAGTTGTATAAAAATTTGTTTTCTTATCATTATTGGTTTTTAAAAAATTCAATTCTTGATCAGAGTTGAATAACAGACTGGATCTTTATTTTTTGTGTCTTATTTAATCTTTGGAATCAAGGAGGGCATTGTTTTACGTGTTCACATTTGTATCATTTATCTGCTCACATCTGTATCATTACACAAGCTATTGCAGTACATGACTTGGATGTCACGTGTTGCCATTACCTGTATGGTCTCAATTCTCTGAACACTGACTTGTGTTTAAAATTCAGTGTCAAAGCATGTCTTATGCTTTATTTTAATCAAGGTGAAGAATTTTCAATGGGTAATTTGCTGTTTGAAAGTTGCATCAGTATTTATAATATGACATTTTGACTCTGAATTGTTTATTTTATTCAGGAATTTGAGAAAAATTATCTTTCATGATAGAAATGACCTAAATGCAAACTGAACTAAAACTAATGAAAAATGTAAGTCACAGTGACCTCCTTTTGGTACATGTATGTATGGTTCACACTAAAACAGATCTACGTCCAAAATTGCAAATTACAATGACTGAGAAACTGACCATAATGCCAAACTTAACCAAGGTGTGATGTTTAGACATACCAAGGTAACACTAAATGTCCCTTCCACAAAAAGTATTAACAAACTTACTCTGTATAACAGATGTGGTTTAACTTGCATCCTCACTCTTTTTTGCTTCTTCTTGTTGATTTCCTGTAATTAGAATGTGAATATAATAAAATGCTACATTAATGGTTCTCTACCACTGTCATGAGTGAATGCCCTTGACTGCTAGAGTGACTACTGTAAACAGGAAACTGTTTATGGTGTAGAACTGATAGTGACTGACAAACATTTCAACATCTGCAAACTTATTTTGTACATTTGACTGCTACATCCATTTAATCAGGAACAAAAGATAATATAAAATCGAATTTGGTCTCAACAACTGTTTTATCACAGGCAAGTTTAGGGGTGAAGAAGTTCTGACAATTTAGCACTCTAAGAGGGATATTGCAAAAGTAAATCACATTAAACCATAACTTAACATTATCATACAGTATGTTTGCAAGAATTCTTCCATTACAGAAACCCCAAAGACAACATGTTACTACATTCAATGAAGAATTCCTCCATTACAGTAACCCCAAAGACAATATGTTACTACATTCAATGAAGAATTCCTCCATTAGAGTAATCCCAAAGACAACAGGTTATTCCATTCAATGAAGAATTCCTCCATTCCAATAATCCCAAAGACAACATGTTACTACATTCAATGAATGAGAAAGCTTGCCAGTAGCTCCTTGTAGGTTGGTGGTTCTTTCCTGGGTTTTCCCGGGTTCTTCCTCCACAATTTAAACTGGCCACCCTGTATAGCCTATCTTATGCTGAAAAATGGCATTAAACCATACAACAACAACAACAACATTCAATCAAGAATTCCTCCATTAAAGTACTGTCAGACCCACCTATCTCGACCTCGGTTATCTTGAGAACACGTGTATGTTGAGTGTTTTGGTCTGGTCCCATAAAAATCCTTCTTTGTTATGCTATTTTTTCCCTGCTTATCTTGAACCCTGTAAAGTCGATAACCCCGTTATGTCAGGCATAAGTTTTGGTCTGAAGTAACATGTGGACCTGCTTAATTCGACAAAATGCAACTTTTAACGTCCATCTCAGAGAAATTTTACAAGAAATGATCCGGTGTTTCCGCTATTACAGGTAGCTTGTACTGGCAATGATAGAAGAAGTCGCTACAAGACCAAATTTTACCAGTACAAATGCCAATCAACCAATCTCATCAATGCATGGTTTATCACTTGCATAGAGTGGAGAAAATTATCTTGTAAACAATACTTTAGAGTAAGGAAACTTAATGTGTTTCTGACCTATACAGAAGCTGCATTCAAAATGGACATTATCACATATCACCACCATGACAATATAGTTTGTCCCACACAGCATCGCGAATTTGATCTTATCTGTACCTCGGAAAATTATCAGGTTAAATACCTAATTTGTTTTACACAACATATTTAAAACAAATATGGTGATAGCTAAAGTGTTTCCATGCTTGGTGCGAGTGTAACCCTTCAACTTCAGCATGGCTAGATCACGCGACTCACAATAATCTATAAACAGAAACCCACAGAATTCCAAATTAAGCTCCCCCCTCCCCAATGGTTATTAATTTGTTTTGAACAAGAGTAAATAAAAGCACCAATGGTACTGTTTTAAAAAAAGTCTATAGCGTCCAGTATGTTTTTTTAATGAAATTGTCAATTGCAGTACCATGATTCTTCAACACAAACAGAATGAAGCAAAAAGCCACTGATAGGATTAAAATCTGAAACAGAAAGAAGAGTGCTTTCATTTGTATCGTTTTCATCTTGAATATCAAAGTCTTGCAATCCATCAAAGAGATTAGCCGACCTTCATTCTGTTGCTCTGTTCTTGCCGACAGTCACTGATCAAAGTTGGGAGGAATATGGGACTACTACTGTATGAATGGAATAAGTTGGCTTCATACAGAATCTGACGTTGAGACAGTTAACTTTAAAGTCTTGAAACACATTTTACAGTTTGTCGATACATGAATACTGACAGCCCCATCTTTTTCTGATACAGAAGCAAATTTTATTGGTAAAAACTGGCATATACTGGTGTAAAGGAACCTCTGATGATAATTAAAAAAAACTATTGATTTTCATGCACAATATTGGTCAATTACATTTTGCTGCTAGCCACAAGTCAAACTCTAAGGAAAGAAAATGCTTAAAAACAAGAAACGATAGTCCTACATGTACTTCAATTGGCCTAAATCATTGTCTTGCTGCGGCTACCAAAGGGATGAGGCTATTCGTAGGGAAATAAAAACTTTAAACCACTGACATTGTTGTAGTAACTTGTTGTTGTAAAAATGTGTGACTTGTTACTTAATCTCATTTACGAGAGATCCAATCTTCTTTTTTCTGCAACCAGGCATGACTGAATTATTATTTTTATTGTGCATTAGAAATGCTAATTGTTTTTTTAGAAACAAAACTCCTCATTTTTGGTACTTCAGATGCATAATCATTGTTCTGCAGTAGATTTATCAACTAAACCCTGATATCTCAGGACCCAGTTATGTCGATTTTTTGACACCCCCGACATAATCGAGATAACCGGGTTTGACTGTAATCCTAAAGACATGTTACTACATTCAATGAAGAATTCCTCCATTACAGTAATCCCAAAGACATGTTACTACATTCAATCAATGGAGACAAAGCATGGATATAAATCTGATCTAAAACTCAGATAATACCATTTGTAAAACAGAAAAATGTTTACTGAGGAAGGAAATGAATTCTTTCTAGTAAAAAATGTTTCTTCCATAATACTTAACCAATCATAATAGTTTAGAAGAACTTCTATTACCTTGCAAATCCAGCCTTCCCAAGTTAAAACTTTTAGCTAATAGCTAAAAGTTATCTGCCCACCTAGGTGGCAGTTTGAGTGATCTACCCTTGATACTAGGATTGGCACCAAATCCCATGAATTCAACAGTTACTACTGGAATACTGGAATAGAAGGCAAGCTCCACATATGGAACTAACTGCAGGGATGGTTGGGAGGGTGTATTATTATCTTACTTTACCTTACCCATAGAGTGCTTTACCCCCTTGCCCAGTTCCTTTACCTCATCCATAGAGTGCTTTACACACTTGCCCAGTTCCCATTACCTTATCCATAGAGTGCTTTACCCCCTTGCCCAGTTCCCATTACCTTACCCATAGAGTGCTTTACCCCCTTGCCCAGTTCCCATTACCTTATCCACAGAGTGCTTTACCCCCTTGCCCAGTTCCCATTACCTTACCCTAGAGTGCTTTACCCACTTGCCCAATTTCCATTACCTTATCCAGAGAGTGTTTTACCCCCTTGCCCAGTTCCCATTACCTTATCCAATGAGTGCTTTACTCCATGCACAGTTCCCATTACCTTATCCACAGAGTGCTTTACCCCATGCCCCATTCCCATTACCTTATCTACAGAGTGCTTTACCCCCTTGCCCAGTTCCCATTACCTTACCCATTGAGTGCTTTACCCCCTTCCCCAGTTCCTTTACCTCATCCATAATGAGTGCTTGACTTCCATGCCCAGTTCCCTTTACATTATCAGTAGTGCTTTACATCCTTGCCCAGTTCCCATTACCTTATCCACAGAGTGCTTTACCCCATGACCAGTTCCCATTACTTTATCCAAAGAGTGCTTTCCCCCCCATGCCCATTTCCCATTACCTTACCCACAGTGTTCCCCCCTTGTCCAGTTCCTTTACCTCATTCATAAAGAGTGCTTGACTTCTATGCCCAGTTCCCTTTACATTATCGGTAGTGCTTTACACCCTTGCCCAGATCCCTTTACATCATCCATACAGATTGCCTTAACCTTTCCCCAGTTCCCTATACCTCATAAAGCTTGACTTTCTCCCTTGCTCAGTTCCCTTTGTCTCACCCATTAGAACACCACACATCTGGTTAATTTTACTTGATAAATTTGGTTTTCTTTAATCATAAGAAATGCTGTCATTTCAACAACAAAAAATTTTCACTTTCAAAGTGACCAATAAGAGCAGTCAAGATATGTCAATGTTTATGTGTTGATAGTTTATGGAAGGAATAGGAACAGTATAATACAAGAATTCTGTAATTCCAATCACCCATTAAAGTCACAGGAGTGTGAAAAGTATGTCTCTGTACTATTAATGATGCAGTACCATTAATGATGAACACACCCATCAAGTTTCATGATGCAACACTAAATGCAAAAACTGAAAACTGATGCTTGTGTCAACAATAGTGACAATGTCTTCAGAAATGCAATACCTATGTCTTGCCTTTGCTTAGCAGGTGTGAAAAATAAGCAGGTCATGTAAATCACCTATATGTTATTTGGAAAATTGCTTCCATGAACAGGGTTCTCTTAATTTTGTAGATGACAAGTATGGGCCATTTTGAGTCAAAAACATTTTGCTTTTCAGTTTGTTTTCAAGTACTTGTTGAGCTGCTGACTGTGTACATCTCAGTGTTGTACTAAAGGACTAGGACTTTTTGTCTCTTTGACCATTTTGTCACTCTAATGTTGTCTTGTACAGTGCCTGTCAGTAAAATGGTATAGTGCTTCTTGATTAAGAACATTAAAACGGACCTTGTATCTAGTGAGTCTACCAGCCAACAATGGGAAATTTTTTTTGAAAAATAGTAGGCAGGGATGCAAAAATGATGTACATACCAATGTCTTTCTGACCTCCTCCTCTAGAGCCCTAAGAACTCCCTCATCCAGAATGTCTGTCCCTGACTTGACTGACTGGATGCCGTAACAAGGGAGGGTCTTGATATAGTCGTGCATCTCTTTCAGGTTTCCTTTGCTGATACATATTCAAACACAGAGTTTATTAGACAATATTATAAGTGCCCAACAAATCCAAATCAAATGGAAGCCTGGCAGGCTGTAAGGAAAGAAACTGGGAGCCCAGCTTAAATTCATAAGTTCACAAGTTCCAGAAATGGCATAACATGAAACCAAGTTTATAGACTTTCTTTTTTCCTTTTTAGGAATCATTAATGTTTATTCTCCTTCATTAAATATTTTTCTTTGTCATCTTAAGAATTAATATAGAGAAAGTCCCGCTATTAAGTATTAGTCCACTGGGCAACCTGAATTCAGCATAGGGTAGACCAGAACCAACATTCAAGTAGCGAACTGAGCTACTTGAATACTGCACAGGTTAGCCCAGAAAAATCTAGAAGCCCACTGAGGGACTGAAAATTATGGTGGTCTGAGGTCTGTGACTGATTGTTTTGGTTGTGGAAAGGTCATATGTAAGCATCACTACATGAAACAAAGGTTACAGACTTTCTTTTTTTCCCCTTGTAGGAGTCATTAATGTTTATCCTCCTTCATTAAATATTTTTCCTTGTCATCTTATGAATTAATATAGAGAAAGTCCCAATATTATGTATTAGCCTACATGTCAACCTGAATTCAGCATAGAGCAGACCAGAACCAACATTAATACTGCATAGGTTAGCCCAGAAAAATCTAGAAGCCCACCCAGGGCCTGAAAATTATGGTGGTCTGAGGTCTGTTACTGATTCTTTTTGGTTGTGGAAAGGTCATAAATAAGCATCACTAGCCCATCAGACCTTAAATATTGATTTGTTCCTATTAATTAAAGAAAATATCCTCTGAAAAGAGTCATAAAAGTGCAATGATGCAAGTGGAAGTTACTCAACAGAGGGAGACTGGTGGTGTAAAATATTACTGAAAATCTGCAGATTTAGTATGCATCACACTGATCACCAGTCTAAGCTTGAACTTTTTTCAATCTATGTAAAAAAATAGAGTGAATGTCCCAACAAACATGAATCCATCTGTGTCAAATAAAAGACTGAAAGTCCAAACCAACACTGATCCATCTGTGCCAAATAACAGATTGTAAGTCCCAACCAACACTGATCCATCTGTGACAAAGCACAGATTGAAGTTCCAACCAACACTGATCCATTTGTATCAAAGAACAGATTGTAAGTCCCTACCAATACTGATCCATCTGTGTCAAAGAAACAGACTGTAAGTCCCAACCAACAATGATCCCTCTGTGTCAAAGAACAGATTGGAAGTCCTAACCAACAATGATCCATCTGTGTCAAAGAACAGATACGAAGACCCAACCAACACTGATCCATCTGTGTCAAAGACGAGATTGAAAGTCCCAACACTGATCCATCTGTGTCAAAGTACAGACTGAATGTCCAAACCAACACTGATCCGTCTGTGCCAAGAACAGATTGAAGTCCCAGCCAACACTGATTATTCTGTGTCAGAGGCATATCTGTGAATTCAAGCAATGCCAGAAACGTTATTGATTTTAACAAAAGACCCAATTTTGGTTTGAGCTTGCCATTTTATGAAAGGCATACATCAAGAACTTTAATACTGACATTAATATAGAGTGTGGACAAATGTATATATACTAAGCTGAGGTTCTGCCAAGGTGGGAATGATAAAAACCACAGAACTTTATGCCAACAACAATAAGTTACAATAGTTATACAATTTTGTTCAATGGGTTACCTATTACCTGTACCTATTATAAATTGTTCAATTTTAACAAAATGACTGAATCATGACATTTTTATAGACAAGTGTTGAAGCATTACCGCTAATGCAAACAATATTTGAAAATAAGGCCTTGTTGTGGTTTTAAGGAATTCTTACCAGACAGCTATGACAACTCTTATGTGACAAACATTCAATAGAAAATAATTTACCAAGCAGAATTATTCAAACAAATATGGAGCAATTTTCTACCAGAATGGCTCTGTATATCCATGCATAAAGTACAACATGGCATAGTTGATCAAGATGGTACTATAATGAGATATGATCACTGGAGGTCATGAAAGAGCCTAACATTCTATCATTGCCATCTCACTTTGGAACTGTTCTCCTATGATGACTGGTGGCATATAGTGCCCAATCCAAAGATGAGGGCACTATGCCTGACCAGACAACACCATATGAGACAAGCTCTACAGATTAGTGTTATACCTTAACAGACATTTCTATATGGCAACAATCGAGAGATGAGGGCACTATACCCCACTATACAACACTTTAAGACAACAATTCCAAAGGGAGACAGCAATAATTGATTTATGACATCACAGGACACCAACAAACCACACAGCAAATTGTCCAGCTTTTACGTTTCTAAACCATGATACCATTAACCAATGAAAACAGCACCTACATAAGGGGCATAACTCTCAAGCATCAACTTTTGGAAATAGTGGCTCCTAGAAAAAGCTACATGACTACCACTAAGCAGCCTTAAGTCAAAGGCAAAGGCATACTGTCCTAAAATTAATCCTTGTAGACAGCCAATCGTAACTTGAGAAAAGTTTATAATACTATACAGTAATTGGCTGGTACAGGTTACGTACAGCTCTCAATGCAGAAACCCTATGTTACACACATGGAGTAAGTTGTCATGTTGTTATAATTTTCATGTGTTAACCAAATGACAATGGTGTAAATATTTCCACTTACTGCCTAACATTTTGTGATGGTTCTGGGAAGTGCATCTACCATGGAATTATAGTTGACATATATACACGAATACAAACAGTGTTACCCTGACAAGGCGAGACTATTGAATTTAGTAATCTATTAACATTCTGCATTAAAATATAGGCTGCACTGACCACACACAGCTAAATAAGCTTTCAACTCTAGAGGGTGCTGGATATATGTAACCATCTTTGTGGAGAATCAGTAATTCATTGATAGATGACTGACATGCACACATGATGAACTAATTTCTGCATATAATTCCTCTGACATGCACACATTATAAACCAATTTCTGAAAACAGGTCTTTTGACATGCACTCATGATAAACCAATTTCTGAAGACAAGTCCTTGGACATGCACACATTACAAACCAATCTAAGTCCTTTGACATGTACTCATGATAAACCAATTTCTGAAGACAAATCCTTGGACATGCACACATTACAAACCAATCTGAAGTCCTTTGACATGTACTCATGATAAACCAATTTCTGAAGACAAGTCCACTGACATGCACTCATGATACACCAATATCTGAAGAGAAGTTCTTTGACATGCACATATGATTCTACATACAAGACCTATATGTTTTGTTATAAAACATTTTACTATTTCATTCAAACTATGTTTGGGCACTAGTGGGCTTCCAGGGCATGTGGATGGGGTGGGTGGGTGAAAGGCATGAAATTACAAAGGGCACATCTCAAAACCATTAGAACCTCCAACACAATATGTGCAGCACTTGTCAAACTAGACTGAATCCTCAACAAAAAAGTTACAAGTGTTGCTTAGCTGCAGGCTAAAAATGAATGGTGATTTACCTGGGCACTCCATACACATTTAGCCTGGAAGGATTTAATATTACTAATAAGGCTGTTTAATTATTTCTGCCTGTTTGTTGCACTGATTGTACATGACTGAATATTACTAAATATATTGTTTAATTATTTATGTCTGTATTCTGCATTGATTGTACATGATTGTTAAAAATGATTATTTCTGTGTGTTGTGTTTATTGTACATGTACTTTTCTGGACCAACATGACTTACCCAATGTAAAATGTCTTAGCCATAAATGCACATTTTGCTGGAGGGATATCAACAGATTTAAATACTAATGAAATTCTCCATCACAAAACCACAATAAAAATTAATTCCAGACCTGCCAACCCTAAAAAGGCCTTAAATCTGTCAACTCATTTCACAAACCACAAAACAATCAATTCCAGACCTGCCAATCCTAACAAAACCTTCTCATTAAAACTGTCAACTCATTTCACAAATCACAAAACAATCAATTCCAGACCCACCAACCCGAACATGACTGTCTCATTGAAGTGTCAACTTGTTTCACAAAACCACAATAAAAATCAATTCCAGACCTGCCAACCCTAACAAGACCTTAAATCTGTCAACTCATTTCACAAACCACAAAACAATCAATTCCAGACCCACCAACCCTAACAAGACCTTCTCATTAAAGTGTCAACTCATTTCACAAAACCACAATAAAAATCAATTCCAGGACCACCAATCCTAACACAACCTTCTCACTAAAACTCTCAACTCATTTTGCAAACCACAAAATAATCAATTCTGGTCCCGCCAGCCCTCTCTGCCACTAATTTGTGTGTAATTTACGGTCAATCTGCAAGGTTTATGGTCAAATTCTGAATGCTGCCAGGTCTGCAATTCACCATATATTTGTACACTGTCATTTCTGCACATGTGAACAGTGAATCTGTTAGTAAGATATGAAGTGTAAATCCAATTTTACAAAATACGGATATAACTCTAAAAGCACTGCTCAAACAAAACCAATCTTAGACTGGACACAAACTTGTGCCATGATACAAATGCATATCAAGTTTCATGAAGAATCTAGAAGAGTTCTGGTGAAATCCTTAACTGGACAAGAGTGTGATCGACTGGCACAATTTGTAATAATTTAAATCTGTGGAATCCATGTTTCACCTGCATTCCTATGCTTGTCTGGATAACTCCTGTATCACAAACTTTCAAGCCAACTCAACACTGCTGACCACAATGCTCAAGTAGGTGCGATGGGCAAGATTGGAACTCCTTGCAAATCTGCATTTATACTTCAGACCTATATTATCTTCTACTTTCAGCTGAATACAGTAACTGATCTGGAAGACATGTGCAACTGTAATCTTGCTCACAGTGATGAAAAGAGCTTTATGCCTAAGCACACTTGACAAGAACTCCTAGCAAATCAGAATATAAATGTTTAACCCATTGTAATATTATCCTAAAGTTTCAGTTGAATGCAAACACTGATGCCAAAGATATGTGACTTTCCAAAACATCAATGCAAAATTTTAACATTCTACACAATGATGCTTAAGCAGATGAGACAAGCAGACAGGAACTCCAACGTTAATATGGCATAAAGTTCGGATCTATAGTGATATTTTCAAAGAGTTAAATTCAATACAGCACAATGCAGAAGGTGCGTGACTTTCTAAAACTTCAACTTATCGTTCACAAGGATGAACTGGCTTTCTGCTTATGCAGGTGAGAAAAGCATGACAGGAACTCCCAGCATATCAGAATATAAACTGTGGACCCATACCAACATTGTCCTACACCTTCCGATGAATAAGGCCACTTTGACATAGAAGATACATGACTTTCAAAAATTTAAACCTAAAACTTTAATATTGTTGATGTCACTGATTTCAACAGAAAAGTAACAATCTCACTTGCTTACGCTGGTCAGACAACTCTTAAAATGCTTTTAATATGATACAATGTCTAGACATGGTATATAAAAGTATACCAAATTATATGAAGATATTTGCCTGACTTCACAAGATATTAAGCCAATAAAATTATACGAATGGAAAAGCTGATATCCCAATTCCCCCCTGCCACTTCCTTTGCGGGTAGTATCAATATGATCTCCAAGGTCAGCTAGCTTACCTTGCTTCAGGGAAAAGTTGAGATTCATAGAAGATATCCCCCAACACCTTGTCTGATTTGGATATGATGTCCCACACATATGGAAACCTGAAAATTTATTGCAAAATGATTATTTTACTTTTCATTTTTTTATTTCCATAAGTCTGTTTTGTGTGACTGTACCACATATTCACCTTAAATCAATATTAGCAATGATTATCTTGCTTCAATTAGAAATACATTCACAGAATATGAATGCCTTGCCCTGAAATCTATAATCAAAACTTGACTTTTCTAAAAAGATAAGGTTATATGTTAGGGGTGAAACAATACACCTGTGCCATGTATCAATATGGTTCATGATAGAGAGCTTATAATACATTACTGATACACATATCAATTTAATTCAGTCATAGGCTTGTGCAATTTTACCTTTGTTAATAGCTTGGTTGTATTTATCGGATGCAGATTACAGACAGATATAGACTTATCATCTGTTCATATGCCATTTCATCCTTGATAAGATAAAAAAAATTCCAAACATACTACTTGTTCATTGCCAGTTGTTTTAATACAACCTTTTATGTCATTTTAGCCTGGTCCATCTGATCAGAGGCAAGACTCATCTTCGCCACCACATATTTTTTTTCCCCATCTCATTTCATGTCCTTATTTAAATTTGGAAGACATTACAATCTATCCTCAAAACTGAAGAAATATTCAGCTCATGTGTGGAAAATCATATCTTGAACAAGTCTGAGTGTTGGAGTGGAGATGTTTAACAACCAATTCCATCATATTGTACTTATTGCATAAGCAAAACTACTGCCGTGACCAAAGGCACTCGTTTCTGTCTGTGAAAAAAGAAATTATTGACAACACACACTCACCTTCAAGAAATTATGAAGGTGACCAAAATTCATGTGGCTTAGAATCTTCCCCTTCACCAATACTGTCCTAATTTTTTTAAATCCTGTTGGCAAGGTCAGTTTCTGATTACATATACCAGCGCAAAAGGTGACATTCCAAACTTTTGCCCCATGAACAACTTAAGTACTTTTACTGACAATTTAATAGCCACTTTTGTGAGAAGCTTATCTGTTGCTTTGTATCTATCTGGACTAAGTTTTGATGCAATGCTTTTAGTGTGCCACACATTGAATAAGCTAGATTTAGTTCTAATTTGTGGTTACTGTTTTCCCTGGAAAAACTAAACAATAACCACCAATCAGAATTTAATGTAATATATTTCAATGTGTGACACACTGCAACTGTAGCCTTCAAATTCAATCCATGTAGAGAAGATACAATGCAACACAGAATCTTTGTTTAAAAGTGGTTGATCAGTAAAGTATTTCTATCATGCATGCAGAGCAAGTCTAGAATGTATCCTTTACACTGATATATGTTATCTGTGGCTGAATATAGTGATGGGATGACATAATTAGGTTGGAAATGGTGGAAGGGGGAAGATTCAAACCATGTGAGTTCAAACCACATTGTACTACTTTGTAGAAGGCAAGTGGTTGTCAACAACAGTTGTTTGTAATCTAGGTGCATATACCTGTGACAGCTGTCTTGTATGAATTCTCTACAGAATAAAATGGCAAACAAGTAGTAATTACCCACTACTGCTGAGATTAAAGTAACTTTTATAGGGTAAGTATCAGTTTGTATCAATTCTTCACCTCTTGTATTAATATGGGTATCAACATAGAAAAGGTATCAATGCTTCAATGTATTGATTACTTGTTTCACCCCTTTTATATTCCCCCAATAATAGCATCCTATAAACTGTGTTGCCAAAAGTAACCAATTAATAGTACAGCTAATAATATTCTCTGAAATGTACTGCTAATAATATTCTCTGAAATGTAATGCTAATAGTATCCTATGAAATGTACTGGTAACAGTATCCTATAAAATGTATTGCTAATAGTATCCTCTGAAACATACTGCTAATAGTATCCACAGAAATGTACTGCTAATAGTATCCTCTGAAACATACTGCTAATAGTATTCACAGAAATGTACTACTAATAGTATCCTCTGAAACATACTGCTAATAGTATCCACAGAAATGTACTGCTAATAGTATCCTCTGAAACATACTGCTAATAGTATTCACAGAAATGTACTACTAATAGTATCCTCTGAAACATACTGCTAATAGTATCTGTTGAAATGTACTGCTGATAGTATCCTTTGAAATGTACTGCTAATATTATCCACTGAAATGTACTGCTAATAGTATCCTCTGAAATGTACTGCCAATAGCATTCTATGAAATGCAGAGCTAATAGTATCCTCTGAAATGTACTGCTAATAGTATCCTATGAAATGTACAACTAATAGTATCATTCATATGTAAGTAACAATTACATATAAAGTATCAAAGCTGCAACTATTAAAAAAATATTTAATATTTTCATTTAAAAATCACAGGCATGTCATGAAATCAATGCGATAAAACACATTAATGTTAATTTAAAATAATTAGGTGTTTTTGTTTTTTTATTTTTAATGTTGTGTGGCAGTTTATGATGAGGTCTAGCACTGGAGAAACAAGCTGCAGACATGAAGCATCCTGTTCCATCCAGTAACATTATCCTGACACTGGGCTGACAGAGCCAACACTAACCACTTAATGCTAAGCGCCAAACAAAGCAGCTGCTAGTACCATTTTTATGTCTTTAGTAGGCCCTGGCTGAGGTTCAAACCCACGACATCCTGCATCCAAGGTGGAGTTCTAACCACTTAGGACACAGAAGCGGTCACAATAATTACGAATAATCATTTCTTGTAGTTAAAAACTGTCTTGTCAATAAAAAGGGTACAAACATATAGCTGTAACTATCCATCAATTACATATTCCCACTGCTGTATAATGTATAACTGATGATGTCTGAATCTTTCTGACTTCAAATTTCTCAGCAGTGATAAAAGGGCTCTCCCCCTTTTTGTTAGCCAAACTGACCAATATTTTACACACACACACACACACACACACAAGAAAAGAGATTAAGTTCAACAGATAAGTGATGAGGTTGGAATAAATATAAATATATAAATATTGGATGAAGTGTACTCACTTTCTGAGATAGTTATTGATGGTTTCCATTGCCTTATCCGAGTAAAACCACTGACCATCACATAATTTTGTAAAGCCTGGGACTTCTTCTCCCCGCTTTGTAAACTTCAGATTGAGTCCAATGTTAATCTTTTGATCATTAGAGCCCTCTGGAGTCCCTGGGTGGACATAAATGGTACCAGTAATTCGAGACAGGAAAAGAGAACTGACCCCAAGCTTCTGAGAAAGCAAATATCCAGGATAATACCTTTGCTCATGATGCTGAAACAGAAATAAGGATATAGTGGTCTCTCGGTATAACTTTCAAGGAAACCATGCACAAGTAGAGTGATATAGGCAAGTTCATCTAATACTGGGTACATTATACTTATAGGTTACTGCATTTGTATGGGAAAATATGAACGAGTTTTTCGGATGGCTATACTGCACGACCTTGGGAGTGCAGTATATCCATCCGACAAAACGAGTTCATATTTTCCCATACAAATGCAGTAACCTTTTTATTATATGCTCATGTTCTTATTCTACCCAATGCTTAAATATATAAACAAAAATACACTACAAGAAACAAAGTAACTGAATGTCAAACCTATCAACAGCAGCCACCCATGGGAAAAGGACCTCAGTCTGAAAGCAGGTTCAACATCTCACACTTGGTTGATGGCAAATTATGTACTAAAACTGAATAGTATTATCATTATTATTATTTCACATTATTAACAGTAGTACCAAGACAGATGGGATTTGTTTTGCTATTTAGCAAAAATAAAATTAACAAAATTGAACAAGTTCAACACAAGGATACAACTGTATCTTGACTTTAATCCATCATGTACATTAAGTCAAATCAAAGCCTTAAAAAAGTCACAAATCTTAGTTTGTTTTTCTTCGCATATCTCCATCACAATTTTAGTTACTAACGGACAGCTTAATTGTAATTGTGAAACACGACTGTTTGTCTGGGCTGTTGGTATAATTTGGAATGAAAACAGGTGTTCACACTTAAACAACTGATAGATTAAGCTGTTATTAAAAGAACATCGAGATCAAAAGACAGCTGGCTTTTGTTTGTGACTTTTGATAATTAGGGAATGCAATTTATTAGTAGCACTTAAACAGTAAGGGATATCCCTAGTGCAGTGTACCTCTACTAGGAGATTACATGTATTTTTTTTCATCAGAGATAGCTCTGATTCAAAATCTTTGAATAACAATAAAAACCACCCTGCTTTTAAAGCCGACATGTTGACCCTTTTGAGTTTAATTTTATTACAGTAAGTACAATCAAAATATGAAATGTTTAAACACTGATTCACGTAATATAGCTTTATATATACATGCCTTGCTCATCAAACAAAAGAAGTTTAATTTGCATACTTGGAGTGGTCACTGCTGATACAATACGGTAACCATGGAAGACAGGATGAAACCAATGCTTGGTTAAGAAATATATCGCCACTGACTGCTGAAGGCAGGGTGAAACCACCACTTGGTTAGGAAATGTATGGCTGCTGACTGTGAATGACAGGTCACTGCTGTTTACATGACATTTATTTAGGAAATATTTGCAGGGAAAATTACAATGTCCACTGTAACCAAGTGTACACTGACTTGGGTTTGACTATTTACATATATATCATGTAGACAAATAGAAAAAACTCCCAACAACTGCCTCCCTTTCCCACCACTAGGTGGATGTCCACATGCTGATGTTTACCAGCTTAAACTGAGTGATACATTATATATTGAAAAGGATGTTCACATTTGTGTGGAGGTGTTTATGAGGAGGTATGGGCAGGCATTATTAATAAGGATGGTCACATTTGCTTGGAGGTGTGGGTGGGCATTATTGATAAAGATGCTTGTTTTTCTGTAGAGGTGTGGGTGGGCATTATTGATAAAGATGCTTGCTTTTCTGTAGAGGTGTGGGTGGGCATTACTGATAAAGATGCTTGCTTTTCTGTAGAGGTGTGGCTGGGCATTATTGATAAAGATGCTTGCTTTTCTGAAGAGAGGTGTGGCTGGGCATTATGGATAAAGATGCTTGCTTTTCCGTAGAGAGGTGCGGCTGGGCATTATTGATAAAGATGCTTGCTTTTCTGTAGAGGTGTGGGTGGGCATTATGGATAAAGATGCTTACTTTTCTGTAGAGGTGTGGGTGGGCATTACTGATAAAGATGCTTGCTTTTCTGAAGAGAGGTGTGGCTGGGCGTTATTGATAAAGATGCTTGCTTTTCCGTAGAGAGGTGCGGCTGGGCATTATTGATAAAGATGCTTGCTTTTCTGTAGAGGTGTGGGTGGGCATTATTGATAAAGATGCTTACTTTTCTGTAGAGGTGTGGGTGGGCATTACTGATAAAGATGCTTGCTTTTCTGTAGAGAGGTGTGGGTGGGCATTATTGATAAAGATGCTCGCTTTTCTGTAGAGGTGTGGGTGGGCATTATTGATAAAGATGCTTGCTTTTCTGTAGAGGTGTGGGAAGGCACTATTGATAAGGACGCTTGCATCTGTGTGGAAGTGTGAATGGGCACTACTGATATGGATGCTTGCATTTGTGTAGGGGAGCATTAAAGGTGACTTGCCAAGTATTCTCTGAGAAACATAAGTAACTAAAAGAATATACTTTCTCTGTTGATCACACTAAAATTAGGATAAAGGCAAACTGGAAAAGGAAATGCATGAGCATCCAACATCTACCATGGTTACCCTTTGAGTGAAATTTGACCGAGTCACCATGTAAAGGATAAACCATGACCCTAATGAGAAGGCAGCACAATTAGAAATGACTGATGTTTTTTTACCAAGAAATATTCGGGGCAAATCCTGCAAAAGCTTCAAACCCACACCTGTGAGAAGTTTGAACTGTTATTAACTTGGTCTTGTGGTTGTCTGGGCAGTAGCCAGGGCCCTGGTGGCTGATGGATCTAAAGCACTTGCTTTTACAAATTAATGCCATCTCACCTCTGTCTGCGTGGGTTGGAGTCTTGGCTCAGCCATTGTGGGTATGTGAGAAACCTGTCAGTAGCTTTCTGTGGGTCAGTGGTTATTACTGGGGTTTTCTTCTTCAATCAGTTATACTGGCCACCATGTATGGCCTATTTGCATTGAGAAATAGTTTAAACCCAAAACAACAACTGGGCAGGAGCCACTGGACCCACCAGGTTAAACTCTCTTCTCTGCAATGATGTCTCTATCGAAATGTTGCATTGGGATGTGAGGTTTGCAAAGATCGCTTGAATCTCAAAAGCCTGAATTACATTTGGTATATCCAGTAGTGAAAGACTTCACAGTGCACAAAGCATGTCAGCCACTAACTCTTTACCTTCTACTAACGCATATATGCAACCGTAAAAATAGCCTTGTAACCCCAGAGACGCATATACAAGCTGCTAATAATACTCTCTCTATCCCAGCTGGCTCATACATGCGTTTCCAGCCAAGGATTGGGAAATCCCAGAGACGCATATGCACGTTTCATATTAAAGCTTTGCACTGGATGAAATTACAAACATCCGGTCTGTTTTAACAATATTTAGCGAATGAAAATAGTCCTTACATAAATTGATGAAAGTATTCTATTAGTAGTTTTACAGCGTATAAGCGGGAAATCCATTGAAAACTAGGTCAATTGTGAAAGTAAAACAAAACGGCAATATTCATGTATTCCAACAACGATTCTGACGAAGGTTTTGAAGGATTTGAAAGTGATGACATTGCAAATGACATTGATTTTAATCATCAGATTCAGGATAAAGGATCGGACATTAATACATGTCCTGTTTCGACACCTGACATTTCAGATTTATCTGAATCTGAGGATGAAACGTGCGACGATCTTTTCTGGTCGGAACATGTGGGACTGTTACATGTGGACAACTTTACAGTAGATTCAGGGCCAACATTTAATTTAGATGAAAATGCAAGGGAGATAGATTTCTTTCTGCAGTTTTTTCCTGAAGAAATACTCCAGTTGTGCAAAACAGTGGTGAGAAAAGTTGTGTAATATACATTATAAACACAACAGATATCTTGAGGTATATTTTTTATTGTGAATATGTGAATATAAACATTGATTCCAGAGGATTACATGTACTTGGTGGAAATGAGTGGCACAAAACTTTGGTAAGTGTTTAAAATATTAGTTTTTGTTAAATTACATAGTTTGCATGGGACAAGATTGATATAGAAAATGTAGACAGCATGTGCACTAACTCAAGAAGCTCTCACTCAGGCAGCCATTATGATGCTCTGGGGTTCAGCCTACAAACAGCAGCTTGAAGGCAGGCTGCTTATCAGGCTTAGTAGGCAGGGCAGCAAGTACTTGTAGAAGGTAAAGAGTTAAGCCAAGATGCAAAGGTTTTAAACGTTATGGTGTGCATCCCCAACCTTTCCAGAGTTATGAGACATTTTGGGGTCCCATGACTCTCAGGTAGTGCCCAAGAGCACAGACTGGACTTTGCATCATTGTCTCTCTTAATGTATGAACTAATGAGAACGACTGAATGATCACCTTCTGTTGTTCACAGGTGTTATTGGTTCTTGGCTAAGAAGACTGGTTATGTCATTAGGAACAAAAAACCTACCGTAGTTCAGGTCCATCATTGGACATGCAACTTGTTCACCCTGCATACCGATGCTATGGCTATAAAACATTCTTCTGTAAGATTGCAACTTCTGCGAGGTTTTGGCCAGGAGCTTGAAGTTGTCAGAGTAGAGTGGCTAGGGACACTCCATGAGATAGAGACATGACAAAACCTCAAACTATGAGTAGCTAAGATGAGTCATGAGTGAGTAGGGGCACTCCATGAGCTAAGGTGAGTCATGAGTGAGTAGGGGAACACCATGAGCTAAGATGAGTCATGAGTATGGGCACTCCATGAGCTAAGACGAGTCACAAGTCAGTAGGGGCACTCCATGAGCTAAGATGAGCCATGAGTCAATAGGGGTATTCCATCAGATACAGACATAATCAAACCTGAAATAAGGCAACAAGTTACAATTTTCTGAAATAATACTTTGGTCATAAAAGTCTCAGTGCAGTGTTATGATTCTTAAACTTACAATATTTTGTGAAATGTTGTCCTGGTTCCCTAATCCTCAAGCCAATATCTGGGCAACCAGGCTTACTTAGGTCGCCCAGTATACTGCTGCCACTTATAATGTAGGTACGGTTAAAGATCCCATTAAATTGGGTAGATTTTATGTAATATGAGATATTCATATTCCTGGGGTCTATAATGTAGGTATGGTCAAAGATCCCATTAAATTGTGCAGATGTAGTCTAATTAGCAATACTCATATTAATACAGTGTATTCTTGAATACAAAATAGTGGGATTCTCATTAATTTCAACAAAATCATGCTGAAAAATTAACAAAATGAGATAATCTTTCCTACCTTTATTTTGTTCAAGAAATTCTGAAAATTTTCAGAAATTCCCTCCTCATCTTCACAAGGGGGGGGGGGGCAAATGTTGCCCTATATATTCAGTTCTAGCCTAGATCCTGATTCTATGATAAAAAAAGTATGTCCATGCAAAAATAGCTATAATATTTTTATCATTTTATTTTACTAAATTCTGTGTGAATACATCAATTTTTATATTTTCTCTGAATAAAATAATGTGAAAGTCAACAAGGATACCAATTCTAAACTTTTCAGCTTACCATTCTATTGTCACGAACACTTGCAGTATTAGGTTCTTCCGGGATGGTCAAATTGATCCGAACTCGCCCGTTTTCTGTATTATCCACCTCACTCACCTAAAATATGAAAAACAATACCATGCAGATTTATCAAAATTTATTTGCAGGATTTTGTATGAAAATACTTGTAACTAAGGGCACTGCACTTCAGGAAGTCACCATCTTGATCACCTAAATATCTGTAACTTGAAAAGGACCATGGCCACATGAGGATGTCACCACCTCAATCACCTAAATATTCATAACCTGAGATGGGGCAATGTCCACATGAGGAAGTCACCACTTCAATCGCTTAACTATTTCTAACCTGAGAAGGGAATGTAAATATGAGGAAGGCACCAGCCTGAACACCTAAATAGTCCTAACTTGAGAAGGGCAATGTCAACATGATGAAGTCACCACAATAAGGTAGCCATCAAAAGCATAACATGATTCTCCGTTAGGGGTAAAAAATTTCAAGCATTGAACCAAAAGCTCAAATCAACTTAATTAGAGATGCATTTCACTGAATTTTCCTGCGCAAAAGAACAAAATTAGGAAAATATGGAAAGTTCTATGATTCCAACCTTACTATAAGTAAAACTACAAAGAATGTAGAAAACTGATTACAAATTAGAAATACTACATGCAATGCCAGCACAATCCTTGTTTGCATGTCAGATAAAAATGTTCCAAAGAAAAGAGACTGTTCCATAGAGTTCACTGCAGAGTATTATGGTTTTTTTGTTAACAATGTGGTGAAGTGCCTCAAAAGACTCCTAGAAATAACTGCAGTAAAAATTTATTATGTGGATCATCCAATATATCCATCATAATCACAATGGAAAGTAATTTAGTAATTGAACATTTCCAGAATAAAATTAGATAGGACAGCCCTTTGCATGTCATTAACAACCATTCATTTCTGTCAGGGGTACAGAACATGAAACATGTAATTTTACTAGTGAAATGAAAATAGAATGGAGAATGAATGCAAATGATGAACTAATATAAAGGAAACAAAAAATGTAAATGCAAAATACTGAATGCAGAACAATGAATGAAAAATATAAAATAAGGTGGAAATACATATCATGAATGGATCTGAACTCTATTTCTGGTTGCCGCTAAAAGGGTAGATACTGTAAGGGTCAAGTTTGACTGCTGATCAAGTCCTGATGAAACTTACAATACATAGACAAAAAGATGCCCCTCCCTCTTTCTTAAAAAGGTATTTGACTTTTATCCAGTACTGCTTTTAGGAGGAGAAATTACATCTATATAATTTTTTAAAAATCAACTGTAATTTTAAGTTATTCAAATTGCCTGGTATTCTATCATCAACTACTTGTTTAAAAAAATCTTGAATTTTTGGGTCAAAGAGAGGCTTTTTAGTACCTATCCCTTTTCATAGTGACAAACATGCACATGCATGATAATATGGGAACAGTTTTTTCATTCTTTACACTTACAATTTTTCACTATTTACAAGATGTGAAACAGTTCAAACAAATGCCACAGATATGATGAGAACACTAACAGTGACTGTGTCTGTAACTATTTTATTTGAATGAAACAAAAGAAAAAAAATGCTGACAAATATTCTATAACTATAATTGTTTAACATCTTTATTTCGTGTAATTTCAAAAGAGTCTTTTGAATTTTAGGCATTTTCTGTTGCATGTTCTTGTTAAGAAGACAAGATACAAAAGCAACAGTTCTTTCCATCTAATACTATGAAAAACTGAAATATAAACTTTCTGCAAAAGCACTGCAAATGAATGAAAATGATGAATGGAATTGATATAAACACAAATCAGAATACATTTCTGACACTCCAGACCAAAAAAATTATCAGATGATAGCTGAAATGCAAATGTGAATGGAATGCAGAATTAAACCAAACATGTGCAAATGAAATGCAAACAAAATCCAGATTTGGTAACTTGCTTGTAACAGACTCTAAAGATGCCTCATCCATCCCCTACCATACAATCCTTATGAAAATATGTAATTTGGATAAAGAGGCTACATGTATTATATGACATCAATAACAAAACTCTCAAGAGCACAGATTTTTGATACCACAAGTTAAGTTACCTCCCCCATGAGAAAATGTTACTGACCTCTCCTTGACAGCCATAGTGTGGCCAGCCCAACATGATGACAGGAGTTTTCTCTGGTAAATATTCTTGTAATGTTTTGTACTGGTAAAAATCTGGATCATGAACAGCAATATCCTGAAGAATAAAATAAATTCTTTATTCTCGAATAGACTGGTCTCCCCTTGGATGGACAGACTGATGCCAAATCCATTCAAATATCAGTTACTACTTCAGGTGGCAGGGTACAGTTTCATAAATTGGCCCCTGGCAAATTTCTTAATTTAAGACTATGGCATGACTTTTTCAGCTATTGTTTATGAATTAAAGATATGGATATATTTGTGAACTAGGTGTTTCGGGCTTGTGTTGTTCTTAAAATTGATGTCAGGCATGTACACCTTCCATAGTTACTCTGCAGTATGTTGATAGTGAAATATCAATAGTTGGATAGGAAGAAGAGCTAGCCTCCCATAGCAGTAAACACATGCATTTGGGGCAAGTAGAATATCTCACAAATGGCTTGGATGACAACTATTTTCAATTGCATCAGCCTGTTTAGTACACACTGTTTTGCAGAACTGTCATCTTGGAAAAGGACTTGTGTTTGCACTGTGAGCATCACATGGTGTCAAAAGTGACCTTCGGACATGAAAACTGCAGGTATAAATTTGAGGTTGGGGTGCATAAACTTCTTCTGCTATGAACTGCCATTGACTTCTCTGGTCAAGTGGATAATATTCTTATGCTTTGTTTTAATATAGGTATCCAAAAATATGGACCTTTTTGACCTCACTTGTGTATTTGAATTTTTATGATTTATTATACTAGGTCGCTGATTGCAGCATTAAATTTGTACATAAAAACTGGCCCCTGCCCCCTCAAGCAGATGTGTAGGCTCTTCCAGGGAGAAAACTGTGGTGAGGTCTTGAGAGGATGTATACATATCATGATTGGATGAATATTATCAAATAAATATATTTTATTCTAAAGATGTTTCATCTTTAAATATGTTGCCATAATAAGGATAAAGAACTGGTAAGAGGAAGAGGAAATTACATCCCCTTATCACAGTTGTCTCTGGCTCTAGTCTCTTAGTATATGTGCAGCAGCTTTGAGTAGCGTGTGAGATATGGGCTAGTGTTAGTGCAAGGTCAGTATGTTGATGCAGTTTAGAGAAACATTTTGCTCCCTTAAATAAACAAGTAGAGTAATCCACATCAGCCGGGGAATGAATACTGTTAGGATTTTGATACAAGTCCCACCAGGGGAACTGAGCCTTTTGGGATGAAAGGTGTCTGGTACAGACTGAAGAATGTCACCTCTGACCTCCCTTCCATAGCCTGAGTAATGTCAGTCTAGGAACAGCTGTGTCTTAATGCTACATTAAGAATAGGAGTTATTTTCTTGTAGGCTGAGTAGATAATCCAAACGATCCAGAACAGACCCTCAGCAGAAATATCGTCCTATAATAATCTGAGAAGTAAAAACAAGCTCCCTCTTCTGATCAGTTCAATTCATTTAAGGTAGCACTCTACTGCTCTCAGATTTTTATCTGCACTAGAAAAAAGGTCCAAAGAAGACAGCCGTTTTGAAAACAAACTGTTTATTTTCATAAGCGGGAGCCTGTTGTTAGCAATGAAAGAAGCCAAACCATCATGGTACAAGTGTTAATAGTTCAGGTCTACCAATTCTGCCTGCAACTGCTAGACTGGCTAGGAAGCATGTCTTATACAAAAGGTGAGTGTAAGAGAGACTACAAAGGGTAGTCCCAAAGATGCTTTGTTCAATTACGACAGAACCCACAGGCAGATTCCATTCTGGGCAAAAACCTAAGACCTTAGTTTGAGAGACTGCAAAATTAGCAAAGAAATTGGAGGTTTTTGTTCTGTCCTGCATCATCCTTTCCACATAAAATGTGTCTGAAAACACAGAACAGCAGCCCTTACTGATGACCCTAGTTAACTTTTCAAAAAGTTCCAGGAGAAATTTAACTAACTGCAGTATTGAGGCTTTTAAAGGAGAAGTGTGTCTATGTTTCTTCATCTGGGACTCACTCTCCATTTCCTATCAAATAGCTTTTAACATGATGGATTTAAAGCAATTCTGTCCACCAATTTATCAGACAAATGTTTCTTTCATAGGACCTGTTTGACATGGACTAGGCATGCAGATTCAGAGGCTTTGGGCTTGATACAGAAACAGCATGCGTGTCTGTTTTAACTGGCAAGGAGATGGCATGACTGACCTGAGAATCTCCAGTGCACAGATTCCCTTGACTTCTGCAAGACTCTTGAGACTTGGAGGGGTAAGAGGAAGGACTTGTTTATTGAAATTATTTCAATTTGGGGAAAGGAAGAAAATGATTTGATGCTCAGGCTTTCAGGTCTGTGACTGGCAAGATGAGGGTTGGAAACTTGGAGCTCCACCCTGTTGCAAAGACATCCACAACTGTTGACCCCAGTCAGTACAGATGTGACTTATGACCATGACCATACAGTGAAAACATTGATTCTATTCACTATGGGTTCACTAGAAACTCGAGTCTGCACAGCGTGTGGTGGACTTGAATGTGGGTTTGTCAGAAAAGACTATCACTGAAACACCAAAAATGGGAAGGATGAGTCTGGGAATTTGGTTAACGGTGCCAAACCCTACTCATTTGAAAGGACAGCAGGATTTGGGCCCAGTAACCAGTAATGCTGGCTTCTGGACAGATTGTGATTTTTAGTCATTGTTTTCAAACGAGATACCCGCTGTGAATTGGAGGAGATCCTTCCATTTGCTGAGATAAAACCTCATATAGTCTGAAACACTGATCAATGGATCTGGTAAGCAAAGTTTTGGCCATCACAGAGATAGGAGAGAGAGAGTGAGTTGTGTGGTTTTGTGGATTTAATGAATCATCATGAAGTGAATAGACTCATGGGCTATGATTTAACTCTCCAAAGTGGGGGTTGGTGATATTAGGAGGATGCAAACACAAAACAAGTTTTGAACCCCATGCCTAGATGAATGAAGAGCCGAGACAAATGAGGCAGGATTTGCTCTTGTTCACAAGTTGTTTGTAGTTGTTGTTTTGAAAGTTTAACACCATTTTTCAGCAGATGATAGGCTATGTATAGCGTTCAGTGTATCTGCTGGAGGAAGAATCTCGGAAAACTCCAGGACGAACCACCAACCCATGGGAAGCTAGTGGTAAACTGTCTCACATACACATACCCATATTGGTTGAGCTGAGACTTGAACCTACATGGACAGAGACGAGATGTCAGTGATCTGCTAAAGCAAGTGCCTTATATCACTCAGTCACCCAGGGCCCTCCCAGTTTACAAGGAATCAAAAACATAAACAAAACATGGGATTTCATGTCTTGTAAAGGGATGTGCACCTTTGGTTTTGGTCTGCAAGGTCTCTCTCCTAAATGGTGTTGGGGACTGATTTTGGATTATCCATACTAAAATCAGGTGTGGCTGAGAGAGTTCCTACCCGAAAAAGCCTGGAGTAAGATCAGTGTGGGGTTGTGCTGTGAAGGAACTCAACATGTCTTTATGTGTGGAAAGTGCTCAATTCTGCAAGACACAGATAATTATAGTTGGATCAATCCCATTGTTTGTTTTTTTTAAGTGTTGAAGACTCGGTTCACTAAAGTACAAGAAGAACAGCATCAATGGTTTCCCATAAGAAGGTTGCTGGTTTAAAACCAGACACACTCACCCCATATTATGTACTAGATCATTTGGTTTAATTTCACTGTCTGCATGTTTTCTGACCTATTTCTGGCCATAGAATAAGAGGTTTGATGATAAAGGATGTGACCTGAAGATTTCC
Source organism: Megalonaias nervosa (assembly GCA_016617855.1). Taxonomy (NCBI): domain Eukaryota; kingdom Metazoa; phylum Mollusca; class Bivalvia; order Unionida; family Unionidae; genus Megalonaias; species Megalonaias nervosa. The sequence continues at coordinate 108,689 of JAECUM010003647.1, read as the reverse complement.
TAGTGATGTTGTTTTGAGAGCCAGATAAGCAGATGAATTTATGGAATTAGAGAGTGCTGAACTGTTCCTATGAGTATACAAGCCATAAGTGAGGCTGACTCCTGACTTGTCTGTGGCAGGATACACAATGATGGGGTCTAGCTTCTGTTCACTTTTGGAAGTATTGTTACAGTGCTGAGCATGGAACCGAATGAGTGTCAAAAATAGTTTCCAGTACATGCAAAAAGAGAAAGGTTTCAACATTCCGAAGTCTGTGATGTCTTAATCAATAGCTGGGACTCTGCTGTAAAAGACTGGCATGTATGTACTGTAGCAAACAAGGTTCAAATTTGATGAGAGTTACTGAAGCAAAAAGATGTTTAGATGTCAGCAATTTGATGAGACTGTCAAAGCTGTTCTGAAGAAGGCTGGTCTATTTTTATAGCTCTATGAATGTGGGAATTTGTAAAAGGCAATTGACAGAGCAGAAGGAAGCAGAGGCAGGAATACTACTTTGATCAAAGCATGGCAGGCTGGGTTTACGAAAGGAAGATGGTGCTAATGAACTAGTGTCTTACAAATTGCAAGATTGCGGTGGCATGGAAAATAATGACTAAGCTGGGAAAGAGGGTTGTTAGGGACAGTGACTGAAGGTGGGTGTCTGGCCAAGCTGGAGTACAGTGACCTCCAGACATTCACTCTGAGTGTCACTAAAGGTTCAAGATGGATACTGGGTGTCCAGAAATGGTGGTGGTGGTGGGTCATGTAGCTGACATCGGCAGAAGATGAAGCTGGGACTGGCAATGGACCTATCTGGTGCCACTCTGTAATACTTCCATGGGTCCAGTACTATCAAGTGCAGAAGAATCGATCAGCAATTCAGTTTCAGTTGTGTTGAATATCTGTGAGAGAGCTGGGACTGCACCTGGCATGATCAGATGCCAGATGCTTTCTGTGTTTTGAGTCTGGGATTGGTTGTACTGAGCCAACAGATCACAGGTGCAAGATGGACAGGCTGAAGCTGCCTCAGAGCTAGAGTTTGGACATGTCTGACTTTTGAAGCCCAAGTCTGGTACCAACTATCATGGATATGATCACAGCAGTTAGTACCCAAGTCTGTAACAGAATGTCCAAGACTGGTCTAGATGGGTTGCTGTACCATGATGGTATTGGCTCAGTCATGATGGGATGCTCTTGTTATGTCACCCTGGACTGAGTATATTGGGAAATAGATCCTCATACTCAGTCCTGGTACTCAAAGGCATAGGTTGAGGATGTGCTAGCACTAGAGTAAGCATGGTCTGTTGCCAGCTGGTGTCCAGTGCCAAAGAAAGATATTGGTTATCACAGATACAAACACAGTACCCAGTACTGAGGTCTGCCTGTAGCAATGGGATGTCCCTGACAGACCCAGCTGGGGAACTATACCAAGTCAGTATTGGTCCAGTAGACTGTACCATTGTGGGATGACCTTGGTCAAGTTGGGCCACAGAGGTACGTCTGTATTGGCATTGCCTCAATTTTTCCTTTTATCACTGGCGCTTGCTGCAATGGGGTGTTATTTTTAAATCATTTGATTTCATTTCAACATGCAAAAATCTTTTACTGTATCTTCAATCAAAATAATTCAGCAGTATTCTTTTCGAACTTTGCACATTCCTCCTGACTATGCCAAAGTAGTGTTAGGATAACTATCCACTCTCAACGTCTAAAATAATTTCCTATTTCTTGGGCTTTTAATGAGCTTCTAAGCAAAACATAAAGAGCAGGATTTGTATCTTTAAATATCAGACTTGAAAAATAAAGTGTTGAAAGTGAGAATGGGCTTCTGTTCAAGATCATAATCTCTGAAGGTCAAAACTATTCACTAATGGAAAAATGAAACCTCTTGTATACCATTTCATTCATACCATGCACATAACTGAAAAGTAAATGCTTTCTATACATTTTTCAGCCTGCAGAAGTGTATTATCAGCATATCTTTGATGAAAAGTTTAAATAGTTTCATGTTCAAAAGGATCATAAAATGTACATCTGAAAGGCCCTGATGAGCCCATTATTTCGGTAGATAATTATTAGTGGAAGGGCTGATTGTTCTGTTCAAAGACTTCACAATGCTATGTGATAAAGAAATACACATGCTTTTGTACACCATTTATTCCAAGTCAGTTCCTTTCTTTTGATTAAAAAAAAATCAAATCCTCCATATAGATACAGAATCTGTGCCAGCATTAACTGAACTGTAGGACTTTTGGCACATATATTCATTCATTCTCAGCCAGCTTGTAATGAAATGTGGGATTCTTGCAAACCTGCATTTAACAAGCAATACTGTATCACCTAAGAATTAAGATAAATGCCTGAGGAAAATGCAGGAATGATCTTATAACAAGGAATGTTCATTCTCATATAAAATGGTCAAGAACTGAGTTAACTGTATGTACAAATATGTAGACCATCAGGCAGATGATAATTAGGACTGAGTTTAACAGTATGTACTATAGACCATCTGGCAGATGGCAGGCAATAAGACCGAGTTTCACTGTAATGTATTATAGACCATCAGGCAGATGGAAATTAAGACTGAGTTTAACTGTGTGTACTATAGACCATCAGGCAGATGGAAATTAAGACTGAGTTTAACTGTATGTACTATAGTCCATCAGGCAGATGGCAATTAAGACTGAGTTTAACTGTATGTACTATAGACTATGAGGCAGATGGCAATTAGGACAGTTTAACAGCATGTACTATAGACCCCAGACCATCAGGCAAGCAGATAAGACAGTTTAAATGTAGGTACTATAGACTATCAGGCAGGCAATTAAGACTGAGTTTAACTATATATTATAGACCATCTGGCAGATGGCAATTAAGACTGAGTTTAACTGTATGTACTATAGTCCATCAGGCAGATGGCAATTAAGACTGTGTTTAACAATATGTACTATAGACTATCAGGCAGATGGCAATTAGGACTGAGTTTAACAGCATGTACTATAGACCATCAGGCAAGCAGGCAAGCAATTAAGACAGTTTAAATGAAGGTACTATAGACTATCAGGCAGGCAATTAAGAGTTTAGCTGTATGTACTATAAACCATCTGGCAGGTACGTAATTAAGATGGTGCCAGACCTACCAACCATATCAAGACTGTCTCAGTAAGGCAGCTGATATTTTTCCATATGTTAGACCCATTTCAGTAAGAAATAATGCAATATCATTACTGCTATGGTTGACCTGGAAAACATGTATTTAAATAGTTCAGAAGTATGATCTGAGGTTATTGAGATGAAAGCAAACATTATGTAGACCTAAAAGTTCATAAAGTACATTTTAGCCTTAATACCTCCAGTCCAGTTTCAGAAACTGCAGTTGCAAAACCCATGAAACTCTAAGGCTTCTTGCTTATTCTCCCAACCTGACATTATCTCTCAGTTTATTTTTAATTTCACAAGGCAACAGCTATCATCTCTCTCGCATTAGACACAGTTGCTGCCTTTCCTTCTTTTTCCCCCAAGAATCTGAATATTCCTTTATATAATTATGTGCTGACCGTTTAAACTTTGTAAGAGGTATATTGTCTTTCTTGCACCCTCAACATGTTTTCATTCATTGGATATCATTTCTAGAAAATTCAAAATAAGTACACTCAATAATACAGGCTTTCTGCATTAAAATTATGGACAGTTTAAAGCATCTGAGGTCCTACTGTAAAGCTAGACTGCTTCTCCTATGAACTCTACTGAATCTAATATAAAAACCTGATCCAGATGAAACGTAGACAACCAAGTATCTACATTTAATCACAATGAATCATATTTTCGTAAAATTTGCTATTATTCCATAAGTCCATAACAAATCATCTGGGTTGGAAGGTCATTAGCAAAGTATTACAGACCATCAGGCAGGCAATTAAGATGTGCCTATTAGTTCGTCATGCGATGGAGTAGACAATTCGAGTGAACAATATTCATCTATGATGAGGAAAAAATTTAGAAAAATTGATGCAGTATACTTCCCAGGGGTGTGTAAACTTTAAGGAGTCAGTCAAATGATGAAAAGTCATCAATCCCTATTCTTTTATCCAGGGGAGATCAGTCTCATCTGACCAGTACCCCAGTAGGAAGATGACATTTTAACACAACAGATGCAACTAGACAAGTACATATCAACATTACCTTAACTGTTGTTTGGAGAAGGAATGGTACCTCAATATTTCCAAACTGTTTCTCGAGGGTAATTTTTCCATGAGGACTACACATATATCTGGAAAGACACAATATCATGAAAATATCAAAGTAAAGTCTTCTTGTAAAATGTTCTGAAAATTGGAATGAAACTTTCAATAATCATTAAAACAGCTGTGTAAAAATTTCAGTAAATACTTTCATATTATGAACACAGCCAAAATATCATTTTCTCCTTTCATATAGGAATATCCTAGTCATACAAGAATGTTGTGTTGGAGGTTGCACAAACAAGACTATAGTCTAGATGAAAAGCTGTCACTCAAGTAAAAAAAAAAAGACTTTGGACAAAACCTTTCATCTTTTGTAAATTACTGTGGACATTTCTGTCATCATAATGCTGTCACATCTCCTCTAATAAGGGGTAAAAAAAAAATTAAGAAGCTGATTGAAAATAAACACAGACTTCATTGAAGTTGTAACGAAAAAGTATGGGAGACATGGACGTCAGCACAAAATCCAATCATGGTTAATGGAGCAACTAAGGTTTGAAAAGTCACAAGATCTACTTTCTGGGTAATCATACAGCATGCCCACAGCAAAGATTAAATTGTTTAACCTGCCCAATTTTCATGAAACTGAACATAAAATTTTTGAATTTCCTAAACATTAAATAATTAAATTTTCAGCAAGTAATTTTATATGTCCAGCAAGATTTTCAAAACAAGTCAGAGGCTGCTGGGCAAGGAAGTTTTCTATCCTTGTCACGAATAGATACATGTCCATAGTGCATAACAGTAGTACAGTGTACAGAATATGAACCATAAATACCCAAACTTAAAACTGTTTACTTTACCACAGCAGAGGCAAGAGTGTGTGGAATATGGATCCAAAATATCAAAAGAATAAAGAAACCACTCCATATTCCTACTATGCTGGTGACAGAATGTCACAGATCATGCATGCTAGGCAAAGAACAAAATGCAATTTAAATTATGATTTATATACAAATCATGTACCTAATAATAAGTATTGCTCCTGTGGTGAAATTGATAATGCAAAACACTTTTTTATAGATCATTCCAAATATTCAATTCTTTGAGATCGAATCCGATACACACTCCCTTTCGCTCTTACGATTGAAACAATATTATTTGGCAACCCTATTTAACTGCAGAAAACAACACACAAATATTTCTAGCTGTGCATAATTATATTAGGACAACTAAGAGATTTAATTAATTGACTGAACTCACAACCATCTGAATTGCACTTAATTAGTTTTTATTTATTGTTATGCCTTGTATGTAAGTGCATACATATTTTCTGTAAAACCACTGGTACCGGCCAATGTGGGGAAGTGTAAAAGCATTCCAGTAGCTTCCATGGGTCAGTGGTTCTTACCAGGGTTCTCCTGGGTTCTTCTACCACCAGCAATACTGGCCACAATGCGTTGAAAAATGGCCTTAAACCGAAAACATCAACCACAGCCGAGGCAGTAACACTAAGGGTATGTCGTAAACTCTCATTCGCTTCTGTACTGTCCCAATGGTCACCTCTTTTCACATGGGTTCAGGTCTCAGGCTTGGCAAATGTGGGTAAGTGTGAAAGCATGCCAGTAAATTTCTGCAGGTCAGTGGTTCTTACCAGGGTTTTTCTAGGTTCTTCTAACACCAGCTATACTGGCCACCATGTGCTGAAAAAATGGCCTTAAACCAAAAAGAACAACCATAGCAGAGGCAATAACACTTGGGGTATATCATAAGCTCTCATTCACTTCCGTACTGGCCCAATGGTCAAGAAGACAGTGTGTGTGTGATTCAGATTTTTAATGTAGGTATGAAAGTTTTAGTCATATCACTACAACATCTGCAGTGTGGTAGTTTATAGTTATGTCTAGCAAAGGGGCATCATGCTGCAGACATGTAGCATCGTGTTCCATCCAGTCACATTATCCTGACACCAGGCCAACCAGTCCTAACATTAACCTCTTAATGCTGATCACCAAGTGAGTCGGATGCTAGTACCATTTTTATAAGTCTTTGGTATGAATAGACTAGGGTTTGAACCTGTGACCTTCACATCCGAGGATGTTCTAAACACTAAGGCCACTGGTGTGGTCCGTCAAGATGACAGGATGATCATCAAAAACTGTCCTGTTGCTGACATGTGATCATCAACATGACCATTATACAACTGCAAAAATAATCACCTTGCTACAACAGTTACTGTAATAGTACCATTCTATACCAATAGTAATACTCTGCTACAGATGTAGCAATCCCCTGCTACAACTGTAATAATAATGCCCCTGCTACAACTACTATAATAATGCCCCAGCTACATCTGTACTAATAATGCCCCTGCTAGAACTGTAACAATAATGTCCCTGTTACAGCTGTAATCATAGTTCCCCCCTGCTACAACTGTAATAATGTCCCTGCTACAACTATAATAATGCTCCTGCTACAACCATACTAATGTTTCTGCTACAACTGCAATAATAATGTCCCTGCTACAACTGTAACAATAATGTCCCTATTAAAGCTGTAACAATAATGCCCTTGCTACAACTGTAATAATAATGCCCCTGCTACAACTGTAATAACAATGCCCCTGCTACAACTGTAATAATAATGCCCCTACTACAACTGTAATAATAATGCCCCTACTACAACTGTAAAAATAATGCCCCTGCTACAACTGTAATAACAATGCCCCTGCTACAATTTTAATAACAATGCCCCTACTACAACTGTAAAAATAATGCCCCTGCCACAACTGTAATAATAATGCCCTGCTATAATGCCCTTGCTACAACTGTAATAATGGTATTAAATGCATATCATAATATTTTAGTATCATTAAATTTTCACAAAAATACATCAGGGGGACATCTGAATCAAAGTCAATCCCCAAACTACTCACTTGCGTCCTATCATGGGTAGACATCGGAGTAAAGCAAATGTGGGGCCAACTTCAATGCCAAGTCTATCATGGTACCTGAAGCGAAAAAAGAAAATGAAGGTACATGGGTTTAAAAGATTGAAATTATTAAACTTATTTAATAAATTTCATTTGATATAGGCATAAATATAAAATTCTATTTATAATATATAAAAAACTGAATACCGTAAAAATTAAAATCACACAATTGTGCAGAAAATTACTCACAAGCAGACTGCAATGCCACAGATACAACACCTATGAGCATGCCTTAAAAAATCTTTGACAAAAAGTTTGACCCTGTGTTGTGTTGTTACATGGTCGTAGTATGGATAAATATAACATGGATTTATATATCTGGAAAACACAACAGTTATTTCATGCCAAGTTTCATAAAGAGATGACACATCTACCAGGTCCCTTACTTGTAAACAGACTCCTACTGAAAGTATCACTTGGTCCAGTACTCTCAATGCTGTATGCTACTTATGGTACAGTAGTCCAAAAGCCGTATGCTACTAATGGTCCAATAGTCCCAATGCTGTAAAATGCTTATGGACCAATAGTCTCAATGCCATATACTACTTATGGTCTAGTACTCTCAATGCTGTATGCTACTTATGGTCTAGTACTCTCAATGCTGTATGCTGCTTATGGTCCAGTACTCTCAATGCTGTATGCTACTTATGGTCCAGTACTATTAATGCTGTATACTACTTATGGTCCAGTACTCTCAATGCTGTATACTACTTATGGTCCAATACTCTCAATGCTGTATACTACTTATGGTTCAGTACTCTCAATGCTGTATGCTACTTATGGTACAGTACTCTCAATGCTATATGCTACTTATGGTCCAGTAGTCTCAATGCCATATGCTACTTATGGTACAGTAATCTCAATGCCATAAACTACTTATGGTCCAATAGTCTCAATGCTGTATACTACTTATGGTCAAGTACTCTCAATGCTGTATGCTACTTATGGTCCAGTACTCTCAATGCGATATGCTACTTATGGTCCAATAGTCTCAATGCTGTATACTACTTATGGTTCAGTACTCTCAATGCTGTATACTACTTATGGTACAGTATCAATGCCATACACTTATTGTCCAGTACTCCCAATGTTGTATACTATATGCTACTCTCAATGCGGAATACTACTTATGATCCAGTACTCTCAATGCTGTATACTACTTATGGTACAGTACTCTCAATGCTGTATGTTACTTATGGCACAGTAGTGTCAATGCCATATGCTATTTATGGTCCAGTACTCTCAATGTGGTATACTAATCATAGTTCAATACTCTCAATGCTGTATACAACTTATGGTACAGTACTATCAATGCTGTATGCTACTTATGGTACAGTACTCTCAATGCTATATGCTACTTATGGTACAATAGTGTCAATTCCGTATGCTACTTATTGTACAGTACTCTCAATGCCGTATGCTACTTATGGTCCAGAACTTGCAATGTCATATACTACTTATGGTCTAGTACTCTCAATGCCATATGCTGCTTATGGTCCAGTACTCTCAATGCTGTATACTACTTATGGTACAGTACTATCAATGCTCTACGCTACTTATGGTACAGTACTCTCAATGCTATATGCTACTTATGGTAAAATAGTGTCAATACCGTATGCTACTTATTGTACAGTACTCTAAAATGCTGTATGCTACTTATGGTCCAGTACTCTCAATGCTGTGTGCTACTTATGGTCCAGAACTTGCAATGCCATATACTACTTATGGTCTAGTACTCTCAATGCTGTATACTACTTATCGGTACAGTACTTGCAATGCTGTATACTACTTATCGTACAGAAGTCTCAATGCTGTATACTACTTATGGTTCAGTACTCTCAATGCTGTATGCCACTTATGGTCCAGTACTTGCAATGCAGTATACTACTTATAGTACAGTATGCTGTATACTACTTATGGTCCAGTACTCTCAATGCTGTATACTACTTATGGTTCAGAGTCTCAATTTATAATGTATATACCACTTATGTCCTCTACTGGCCAAAAAGAATATCCAAGAATTCAAGGCAAGTCCCCCACAAAAAGAAAGGGGAGGTCATATTCTGTTTGTAATGCTTTATGTTCTGCAAGTGTTATACTCTGTGACTTTGCCATAGTACATACATCAGCACCTTTATTTAGTGTCTATATGTACTGCATTCTTCTATTACATAACTGGTCAGTTTTCTTGGTCTGTTATTTCCGTCTTGTATTTAGCATTAAAGTCAGTCTTGCATTTTCTCTTGCAGATGTGATAATATGAATATTTACTATTTAAAACAAGTTTTGACAAATAGGGGAAAAATATTCAAACTTGTCAGTTTCATTTTAATCACAATATTGGTAGACATCTGGAATTTGCCACCTTCCAGATCCTCACCTAGCCTTGGGCAGTTTGTAAGCTTGCTAACTCTAAACAAATGACTTAACAAATTTATTTTCATGCATGTCTCCGATATTATGGTGTTAACTGTTAATAATATAACTCATGAGATTTCTTTGATAAGTGTGTTTGGAAATAAAGGCACTCATCTTTAATGATTAACCACCAGGAGGATTTTATTCAAAGTATGATGTACTGAAAATGTAACACTCACAAGCAGTGTTTATGATCCATTGTTTATGATATAATTACAGCAGACTGGTACATATGTAATGTTTGGAAAACAATGGATACAAATCTCTAAAGTCAGCTTGTCAGATATTTTGATGCATGTTGCTGAATTCAATGGGACTAGATAATGATTGTTAAATAAATGGATAAAATAAGTGTTCACAAATCAATCATTCAGTTGCAACTGTCAATCATTACAAATGGTCCAGTTTTCTTTTTTGTTGATGTAGTTGATGAGATGAGTCTGCTATCTTCTCTAGGCAAGAAAGAATTTCTTTAAAACACCAAATATTTTATCTTTTTATTAATACTCATATTGGAATATTATGTTTGGGGCAATCTCCGATTTCCAAGTGCATGTTCAATTTTCCAGCTTGCCTTGGGCAAGCTTTCATAAAATTTGTCAATTCCTAATTAGGCGAAATAAACGTGGACTGGGCAAAACTAGCTCAATTAGATGCCCAAATCTATTTTGGAATTTTCTTCTTTTTTCTCAATGAGGGGTGGGGGGAGGGGAAAAGTGCTAGGGTCAGCAATGAAAAACTGGGACAGCTGGCCAACTGTAAACATATATTTTTGGGGAGCCTTACCATTACTAAGTGACAGAGTACTGAGCAGACCTTACCATTACTAAAAGACAATACTGAGTACAAATTAACTTTAATAAATGACATAGTACTTAGTACAGATTACCATTACTTGATGATAGAGTACTGATACTGAGTACTGATTACCACTGCTAAATGAAATTAGAGTATAGATTACCATTACAAAATGACTGTACTGAGTACAGATTACCATTAAATGACAGTACTGAGTACAGATTACCATTACTAAATGACAGTACTGAGTACAGATTACCATTATTAAATGATAGTACTGAGTACAGATTACCATTGCTAAATGACAGTACTGAGTACAGATTACCATTACTAAATGACAGTAATGAGTACCAATTACTGTTTACTAAATGACAGTATTTAAAAGATGATAATGATGGATATTATGTTGATGGTGCTGCTAAGGCTAATGATGATATCATGACAATTTATTGTTTTAAAAATTTGTTTTATCAGAAAAAATACCTTTCAGATAAGCTTGCAACTTCTCTATTCCACAATGCATTCTCATTCTCAGACATCTTGGATTCCTTAATTTCAATCCTTAAACTGGATTTGGGTGATTTACCAGACTTTCCATTACTGGATTCCATAAGAGAATACCTGAAATCATTTAATCATCTAAGTATTAATCTTACTCGCATCATGTTCACCATAATTAACATCAAATATGACAAGAGTTCCAAGGAACACAGCTTCTCATCTGTAGGCAGTACTATGATGTACCCAATCGACTATTTCTCTCATTTCTATATTTGTGTGATAAAGTTTGCTCATTTGAGAAAAGGTCTATAGGGACTACACTCACTAACAGTGTAGATGACAAGAACATGTGAAATCTATTTTGGTCATTAATATATATGTGTGATGTAGTTTACCCATTTGTCAATGGCATGTTAGATAAACCTATCCCATGAAACTGTAGACAATATCTGCAATGCTTTTTTCATGCTTAGTCCTGAACTTTTATGAGAATAAAAATAGTAATTCTTGATTACAAAAAAAAAAAAATATTTGTTGTCAGCTAAACCTTTTTTGACTTTCTGATAATAAAACACTTTTAGAAAATACTCTGTATAAATTTATATCTATTCCAATGAAATGCATTCTGTTTACAACATTATTTCCAAGTCAGAAATGAGAGAAAAATCATTCATCAAAGCCTCATCCCAGTCTACAAATTTTGCCCCTCAGGTGGGCTTTCCCCATTTCACACCTATGCATATTCTGACCCTCAGGTGGGGTTTTCCCCATTTCACATCCCTTGTGTGGACTTTTCCCATTTCACACCTATGCATATTCTGACCATCAGGTGGGCTTTCCCCAATTCACACCCTTCATGTGGGCTTTTCCCCATTTCACACCTGTGCATATTCTGACCCTCAGGTGGGCTTTCCCCATTTCACACCTGTGCATCTATTCTCATAATTCTCAGTGTTTAACTAGGCAAATACAAAAATACTGTGACATAACACTTAGCATTGTCATAAAGTATTGTAAAGTACTTAGCATCATGTAACAAAATGGACAATGTCATGAACTACTGCACAGAAATTAGCATTATATAATATCATAAAGTACTGCAAATCAGTTAGCATTTTGTGACAAAAAATGGCAAAGTATTGTAAAACAGCACTATGTAACAAACAGAAAATGTCATATAGTTCTGCAAAGTACTAGAATATGCAACAATGTTATGTTGTTGCTGTTGTTGTTTTGGGTTTAACGCCATTTTTCAGCATATGATAGGTGGCTATACATGGTGGCCAGTAACACTGTTGGAGGAAGGACCCAGGAAAGTCCTGGTAAGAAGCATCGACTCATGGAAGGCTAGTTGCAAGCTTTCTCACATACCAACATGGCTGCCACATTGGAAATCAGATAGGCAATACATTGATTCAGGACCAATTAGAATTCATAAAAATTCTTTTAGCAAAAACTCAACTTTGATATGACTATCCATTCAAGAGTGGTAGCGATAATTAGATTTTCAATAAGGCTCTCATGGTGGCCATATTGGATGTCAGGTCTGCACCATTTTCACTTAAGGCTAACTAGATATCATAGTAAGTCTTTCAGTGAAAACTCCATGTTGACATGACTGTCCATTCAGGACAAGTAGCGATAACAAGATTCTCATGATGGACACAGTGGCAGCCATAATGGTTGTGCAAGTAGCACCATTTTCATTTAGAATCAACTAGACCATAGGATGAATGTGTAATGTTTAATGTCAATCCTTCATGTGGTAGTTTAGGTGGAGTAGCAATAACAAACTTGAACTAATGGACACAGACAAACAACAGATAATCCAGAAAAGATAGTCTGTTGTGTCTGAAGCTTGAATCCACACAGAAAATACATGTGGTTTTCAAATTAAACATTTTGTTATCTATGACTGTTTTCTATTATTGTCAATTCATTTATTTTTAATACTAATTTTCTCATGTGGTTGCTTCAAACCACCCTGTAAGAGCCACAATGAATGAATAATAATCTTTACAAACGGCAGTGTATGAACCCCAATAAACAATTATCAATCTGAATGGACAATCTATGAATTTAACTACCAATCTAACTATATACTTGAGTGTTAAGTATTGAAAGTTTTCATTTATTTCACTATTTATTTTCATGTAAAAACTATATGTTTGCAATTTCACATGTCAAAATGTATACCCTTCCCCATTCTGCTTGTATGTTATAGTCAATAATGTGTTAAAAAGTTCCATTAAAACCAACAAAAACAAAACCTTTAGAACATGTGAAATTACAGATATCCCATCATGCTCTATGATGCTTGTCTGTGTGACCCTACAGATGTTGTACTGGTAGCAACAAAGATGAGCATTTTGTGAGCTTAAGCAATGCATGGAAACTGCACTATTTTTCATCCATGGAAATTATTTTTGGCAGAATATATTTTTACTCACCACCATATGGTTCTAAATGGATTAATGTCCCCTGTACTACCTTGTCAACAATGTTAAAAACCCTGTGTAATGTCCCCTGTGCTATCTTGACAAAAATGTTGAAAACCCAGATTAAAGTTCCCTGTACTACCTTGACAACAAGGTTAAAAACCTAGAGTAATGTTTCCTGTACTACCTTGACAACAATATTAAAAACCCAGAGTAATGTTCCCTGTACTACCTTGACAACAATGTTAAAAACCCAGAATAATGTTCCCTGTACTACCCTGACAATGTTAAAAACCCAGAGCAATGTTCCCTGATCTACCTTGTCAACACGTTAAAAACCCGGAGTAATGTCCCCTGTATCAAGTTGTTCAAGTTGTCAACAATGTTTAAAAACCCAGAGCAAGGTCCCCTGTACTACCTTGTCAACAATGTTAAAAACCAGACTAATGTCCCTTGTACTACCTTGTCAGACATGTTCAAAACCCAGTGTACTGCACTGCTCAAACTTGCTCTGTCATCAGATAGATAAAATAGTTTATGAAATGTCCAAAATGTAATTTATTGCAGTAAGTGAAGACATTCCAATCACACTGTTCTCTCAAACTGCTGATAATTTCTGGATCAGTCTATGAATATGATTGAAACTTAGACAAACTTGCAAAACGGGTGAGTGCCTGAAAGTGAGTTTATCCTTTAAGCTTCAGTATATAATAAAAGGAAACTGTTTTCTGTCATAACCAGTAAATACCATCTTCTGGTATAAAAATTAATACATTTTAGCTAATGGCTTCACCGTTATAACACATTATGGGTACAACATGATGAAATATATCCAATATTAAGGTAAGAAAAGAAAATATACTCTCGATATGTTTTGCAAAGCTATAAACATTTACACACAGCAAGCGTTCTATAGAACCTGGTGGATCACCTGCATCAATGTTCATGGATTTCCTACATATCTGACTTAACAATCTGAACAGTGATTCCATCATTATTGCCAGCACCAGAAAACTGGTGCATATTCTCAGTATGTAAATGCAGGCTGGATAATAAATAAATCTGCAGGAGAACTGTTAGAAATTTTAAACATACTTAACAAGATCATCAGAGATGGCAACAACTTTGGCTTCATAGAGATGTGGCCAGCCCACAAAGATAACCTTCCCAAGATATTCCTTGGCTACCAGACTGAGCTCCTGTTGATGTTGATGAACGCATTTTAAATGTAAAGTTCTAAAAACATAAAAATAATGAACCGTACAAAAATCTTAAGGGAGAAAAACCTTTCTCTATAAATGTTAACATAAAGTATGATAAGATAAAAGATAAATAGGTAAAGATGTTAAATTTCTGTAAATGTAAATAAAAGAAAAAAGGTAAAAAATAAATTTTGCTAAAATAATGAGTAAACAAACATGAAAATGAATGGCTGAAAAAATATGCAAAAGGATGTTACAGAAGGATGAGATATTGTGCACTAATTCAAGTAACTATGAAAAACTGAATTAAATGGAATTGGCTTTTGTTTCGTTTGATGAAAAAAAATTCCTACTTTCAAGACCTGATATAAACAAACATATGTATACATGTTTGGACTGGTTGTTGTTGTTGTGGGACTTAACGCCATTTTTTCAGCACATGATAGGCTATACATGGCGGCCAGTATTAATGGTGGAGGAAGAAACCGGGAAATCCGCGGAAAGAACCACCGACCCACGAGAAGCTACTGGCAAGCTTTCTCACATATCCACATTCGCCGACTTGAACCCATGCAGACAGAGGTGAGATGGCAGTGATCCGTAACGGAGAGCGCTTTAGACCACTCGGCCACTCGGGGCCCCTGTTTGGACTGTTATGTTTTGTTTAAAAAATGATGCTTTCTTATTGGATTCATTTGAGGTCCAAGGTCAGATGCATTGGTCCATGTCTAGTTTAACTGGGCTAAAGCAATGGACAAAAACTCATTTGATTCCAATGTATAATCAGTTTTGTATAGTTAAATAATACCAAAATCCTTATCTAATGTAAAAGCAACCTAATTAATGCTTTATTTATTACACCATGGAAAAGCATCCCAAATTATACCATGGAAAAGTAGGGTCTATACAGGATTTTATACCTCTATGTTGCCTTCATGTACCGTGACTGAAATTTCTTTCAATACTGTACTTATGGAAATTATACATGATCAAAGTAAGCACTCAGCTAACCAAAATGATTGCTCCAATGTGCTCAAACCTGAATAATCTAAAGTACACTATCATTAGCACTTATTAAAATAGAGAAAATGAGTTTTGCCTGACCAGACAATACCAGTTTCTGAAAGTGCAATGAATGAATTACCAAATATATAAAATGTAAAAAATAAAGTTACTGGCTCTTTCATTTACAATTTACCTCTAAGTCCAGGAAATGAAAAAAATAACTAAGGAGAGCTAGCAGTCTTTTGAGAAGTGTACATCTGAAGTAAGGCCAGCTGTATAACCCCAATTACACTGATCAATCATTCACCAATGTAAAGGGAATTAAAAGTTATTTTAACAAAACCAAAGATGTACAAGGTCTATTTTAAATAACCAGGATAAACAATGAGGAAAACCTGGGATTCTATCAAACTCAGTGCAAACTGCAAAACTGCAGAGTGCAACCTATAGGACTTTGTGGCTCCATTCTATTAATTGTTTAAGGTACAGCTGTACAGGCTATATTTACTTCGTGCTTAAGGTAGTGCTAGAAGGCTCTATCTACTTCCTGTTTAACGTAGGGTTGTACAGGCTCTACTTTCTGTTTAAGGTAGAGTTGTACAGGCTCTATCTGCTTTCTGTTTAAGGTAAAGTTGTAAAGACTCTTTCTTTTCCCTGCTTAAGTTACAGGATATATCTACTTCATGCTTAATGTGGAGTTGTACATGCTCTATCTACTTCCTGTTTAAGGCAGTTGTTCTGGCTGTATCTAATTCCTGCTTATGTAGAACTGTACTGGCCTTATCTACTGCCTCCTTAAGGAAGAGTTGTACAGGCTCTTCTAACTTCCTGCTTAGAGCTGCACATGCTCTACTTTTGGTTAAGGTTATGTTACCTACTTCCTGCTTAAGGTAGCATTGTACAGGCTCTATCTACTTTCAACTTAAGGTTAAATTGTACAGGCCCTGTAAAATGTCTTGTATCAAGCCCCATAAAAAGACAGTTTTACTACTTTTCATCTATGCTGTTTTCTGTGTTATACCCTTTTGAAATAATAATAATGACAGAACATGCCATGTACCTATTCTATTTCTAAACTGACTCAATACTTGGGTAATTACAAATTTCGCAGATTCATCATTTCTACCATCCATTAAACACCAATAAAAAGACCAGAATTAATGCTTAGGTTAGTAAAAATTTCACAGATATATTATCTCTATCATGTATTAAACACCAATAAATGAACTGGAGTTAATATTTGGGTTAGATCAAACTTCATGTCATCTTTACCATGAATTATATGCCAACAACTGAACTGGAATGAGCAAATGCTCACAGAAACCCATTTTCAATTAACTCCACTTGATAAACAGCACTACCTCTGCCATATTAAACCAATTTGTTCGTTATATCAGACATATGTAAAAAATATTATGTAATTATCATGCAAAATGTGATTTCTATATTACATGTACACATGCTCTGAGGAAGATCAAGACTGAATTTATGTTTCTTCTGGAGCACAAAAACTTCTTGTGTAGCTAAACCATGTCTGGTGAATGAATCTATTGTATCATCCAAGTATGGCAAATGATTATGACTGAAGCATGACATCATGATTGCTTGAATATGAAAATGTGAAGTTTGCCAAATGCTTGTATCAACAATCTTGAATATGAAAATGTAATGTATGCAAAATGGTTGTATGAAAAATCTTGAGTATGAAAATGTAAAGTATGCCACTTAGTTGTATCAATAATCTTGAATATGAAAATGTAATGTATGCAAAATGGTTGTATGAAAAATCTTGACTATGAAAACTGAGAGTATGCCACTTGGTTGTATCAATAATCTTGAATATGACAATGTAAAGTACGCCAATTGGTTGTATCAATAATGGTGAGCATAAAAACGTAAATTATGCAAACTGGTTGTATCAAATATCTACAGACCATCCTCAATCATATCCCAAAATTCCAAGTCCATAGTGTTAATGCTGTACAAGACACATTACATTACATAACAGACGGATGGAGAAACAGAAGTTTAGATAGGCAGAATGACATAAACCCCACCTATTATCATCAAATAACAAATGTTATGCGAACATTTCCTCTCATCTGTAAACTATGCTTAGATAGACATCACTGTACATGATCAGCAAAAAAGTTACCACAAAACTTTAACATACAATCGCAATGTTGCTGAATCCACCATCACCACTGCAAGAAAACTGAAACCCAAGTCTGGTAGTTTGCTAACACAAGTGACTTGCTATTTGCTAATATAAATGACATACTATTTGTTAATGTAAATGACATGCTACTTGCTAATATGTGACTTGCTATTTGCTAATGTGAGAAAGCAGGAATAAATAATAAACAATGATGGTCTTACCATTTCAGTCTCATCATGAATCTGAATCATCATGTTGAAACCGCGACTGTTCATTTGGAAGACTTTCACTCCTTCTTTTTTCAACTCAGCCTGCAAACAAGACAGTCTCTTCATGGAGCATTTATATTTGTTAGAGAAATTCATTAAACAGGCCAACTAATGTAATCAGTCACAACCTGCTTGCAGCTTATGACAAGCTGTGTTCTTTAAAAAGTTTCAGAAATTTCATTTTTGATCAACAAGAACTGGAAAATCTATAAAACAAAGGCACAAATTCTGCATTGCTAAATGAAGTTGCAAGGTGACATTAATTTAATGTTATGATACAGTGTGGCATGTGAACTTTGCTAGTTGCTGTGTTGCTGATAATAAATAAGGACATAGAAAGATATATAATAACATCAACTTTATTACCATATTTATACAATCTTGATTTCACCTAAAAGAAGAAGCTGTGTCGGCTCAGAGGATAGCATACAAGATTTGAGTATGACCAAAAGGGTGTAGATTCAAATCCTACCATCAGATCAGGTTGGGTTAGCAATCATGGAGTGTCTTTGGCCAAGGCAGTTCACTCTGATTGCCCTGGCACTAAATAGCCTACTTGTAACAAGAATATCTTGAAGGGACTCATGCTCTACTGGCTGAAAAGAATTTCTAGGAATTCTAGATAAGACCATTTCTTGCATAGTGCTGAAAACATCTCCAATAATGATATTCTATCAATAATATGATTTTCAAATCAGCTTCTGTAGTGGACATAATGGATGTCAGATTGGCACTACATTTATTAGAACCAACGAGACATCATAAGAAGTCTTCTGGTGGAAACCCCATGATGATGTGACTTTCCATTTTGGAGGAGCAATGCTAACAAGATTTACAGAATGGCTGCCATGGTGGCCATACTGGATACAATATTGTCACCGTTTCTATTTATGACCAACCAGACAACATAAAAAGTCTTTTAGTAAAAGAACATTACTGATATAACTAGTGATAACAAGATTTTCGAGATGGACATTGTTCTGGCCATATGAAAGTCAGAGTGGCATCAGTTTCATTTAAGACCAGCAAGACATCATAAAAAGGTCTTTCAGTGAAAAACCCATGCTGATATGGCCATTCATTCCGGAGTAGTGATAACAAAATTTTCAAGAAGGTCATTGTGGTGGCCATATTAAATGTCTGAGCAGCACCACTTCATTTAGGACCAACTAAGCATCATAAAAAGTCATTTTGTAGAAAATCCATTTAGATATAACCATCCATTCAGGATGAGAAGTGATGCCATGATTCCCAAGATGGTCAATGAGGTGGCCACACTGTACATGCTTCTAGTACCATTTTCATTAAGGACCAACCAGACCTAAAAAGAAGTCTTTTAGTGAAATCCCATTTTGATCTGACCATCCTGTACATGCTTATAGTACCATTTTCATTAAGGACCAACCAGACCTAAAAAGAAGTCTTTTAGTGAAATCCCATTTTGATTTGACCATCCATTCTGGACGAGAAGTGATGCCATGATTTTCAAGATGGTCAATGTGGTGGCCATACTGTAAATACAAATAAGGACAAACTAGACCTCATAAGAAGTCTTTAAGTGCCCATAGCTAGCTCTGTACAATTTTGGTCAAAATGAACTTGATATATGGCTTCTTAAGTAAAACTTCAGTTTCAAACTTAGTCCTTCAAAAGTAAAATAAGCAGAAGTCACATGACTGAATGAATGAAGACGAGTAACAATATGCCCAACCAATGAGTATAAAAATATGAAGGGCAGTGTGGGAGCTATAAAAAAATGCAATAAACTTTTAATAAGTAAAAATTATGACCCCCCAAAAAAGGCAGGTGGTCGTAATTCGGTATTTGCTGTTGGAAAATAGGAGGATAATATCCAGTTTGGACAGTGTACTATCAACCCTTATATTTGTCAGTTCCAGACATCCAGCCTAATACCAATAGGTGAAGTGAATGTATGTGAAAGAGATGTCCTACTGTTAAACAAGTCTCTCAGGACCTTTTGTTTTTGCAATGGGGGTGGAGGGAGTGGTGGGATAGGGTGCTGTTGTCATGCATGGATGTTTATTTGCAGAATAGTTTGTAACTGCAAGGAATTTTGACAATACTGAGTGTGTGTTTGTGATATTTATTTCCATGGAGATTGTAGAAGGATGGCAACAGAAACTTACAAAGCAATGAATAGAAATAAGATGTTTTTGTATGTTTTGGATTTTTAATGTAGCTTTAAGAATTTTTCAGTCATATTGCTACAATGTCTGCATTGTGGCAGTTTATAATGATGTCTAGCACTGGGGCATCTTACTGCAGACATGTAGCATCATGTCCCATCCAGTCACATTATCCTGACGCCAGGTCAACCAGTTAATGCTGAATGTCAAGAGAGGCAGCTGCTAGTACCATTTTTATAAGTTTTTGGTATGACTTGGCCGGGGTTCAAACCTATGACCTCCCGCATCTGAGGCAGAAGCTCTAACTACTTAGGCTACTGGAGGGGTGAAGTAAGTGAAATGAACAGTTACAAATCTGCAAAATTAAATCAGTGAAATTGTCTGGCTAAAAATGTTGTGGCCAAGGGAAAAAGCTTGCTCACAACCAAATGTGGTGAAAGTATTCAAGAATATATGACTCACCGTGTGGGGTATATGTTTGAAGGTAGGGAATCCTGGGTAAAACACGTCCTGACAAACATTATCAAGAAGTCCTTTCTTCAACTCAGTTTGATTCAAATGGAATGCAAACATATCAATCTCAGTCATCCTGAAATAAAAACTCACAAGATTGTTCCCACAAATTGACCATCCTGTCTATCACAGGCACCTGTAAACCCAGACAGTTAGTGAAAAAAAAAGAAGAAAGAATCTGATAATTAAATCACCTGAAGTATGTATAAGGGACATCCTTAGATTTGTCTAGAGCAGTTCTCATGCAGACTGTAAAAATCCAAAACAAATCTGGTACAGAAAATGAATAGGTTTGGCTGCAACTTTTAGCATGCCACATGATATGGTGTATTAATTTATTCTAGTAAATGAAATAATCCTTTTTCCTTTGTATATAACTACATTTATCAATAGAAAGTCAGGTGTCTTTAGTCTCACTTTCAGCAAGATAGGTGTTTATGTCTACATTTGTATCAAACATTCTCTCAACTATATAAAAAATGTGACAAAGATCTTGTCGATTAATTCCATGTTATTGGACTGGCTTTTATTTGCAACCCAGGAATGAGCTTCATTTTTCAAACTTTATTATGATGTTGAAACTACTTGTATTCAATACCATTAACAACATGGATATTAATGTTAAAAAAAATTCTGCAAGTGCAGGAAACCTGTATTAACAGCAAGGATATTGATGTTTCAAAGAATTCTAGGGGTGCAGGAAACCTGTATTAAAAGAGAAAACAAGCAAACTGTGATTTTGTTCAGTCATGACCAACCTTGTAATGGTGCTATCATAATGAAACAAAGACTGTTCATTAAAACTTCCCTAGACTGGTTACCGCTGAGACCACACATTTTGGCTATTTTATAGATGTAGCCAGTTAAAACATTTTTGATTTGAACAAAAATTACTTGATTACAATTTGTGACCAGTCTAAAGTGAATGTTGGTTTAAAACTGGTTGATTTATGAAGCATCCCTTATTTTGCAAATGACCCTTACTTAGCATGGTTTAAAACTGGTTGATTTATGAAGCATCCCTTATGTTGCAAATGACTCTTACTTAGCATGGTTTGTTGTTGTTGTTGTTGTTGTTGTTGTGGGGCTTAACGCTATTTTTCAGCACACGATAGGCTATACATGGCGGCCAGTATTAATGGTGGAGGAAGAAACCGGGAAATCCGCAGAAAGAACCACTGACCCACGAGAAGCTACTGGCAAGCTTTCTCACATATCCACATTCGCCGAATCTTAGACTTGAACCCACGCAGACAGAGGTGAGATGGCAGTGATCCGTAACGGAGAGCGCTTTAGACCACTCGGCCACTTGGGGCCCCTGTTTGGACTGTTATGTTTTGTTTAAAAAATGATGCTTAGTATGGTTTAAAACTAGTTGATTTATGAAGTGTCACTTATGTTGCAAATGACCCTTACTTAGCATGGTTTAAAACTGGTTGATTTACGAAGTGTCCCTTATGTTGCAAATGACCCTTACTTAGCACGGTTTAAACTGGTTGATTTATAAAGTGTCCCTTATGTTACAAATGACCCTTACTTACTTGGCATGGTTAAAAGCAATATCTGGAAAGGCAGCTGGACAACTAGATGGATATTCTCCAAGACAGTCTGTTGTATACTGGTACATCAGACAGGGTCCATGTGCATTCCTACTTCTCTCTTCTGCTGTCAGCATTCTTTCTAATGGTTTCATTGCCTCCAAGAGTCTATCCTGTTTAAAAGAACACATCCATTAATGTAGTCTTATCCTCTTCTAGGCTATCACTAACATTAAGCATATATGCATACACATGGTTGCTACTGGTTTATGTGAAGAAAACAATATCAAGAACAATTCAACTACAATTCAAGGACAGAACCCAGAGTATCAAAGAGTAACATAGAATCAAGATTTAACCTGAAATGCTTCTGAAGAAGTTAAAGTTAAAAGAATAAAGACAAAATAACTGTACTTGAAAGTGAGCTGTATTTGTCATGAATTCAGTGGAAGTACAAGTTATAAAAAATTACAAGTACTGCAATACAAACTGACATGGTACCTAACACTGGCACCATAGATAAACCAAAATAAAAAAAAAGAGGGTGGAGATGTCACTTTTTTCAAAGCCACTCTATATTCCTTCCTTTCAAGCCTTGATTTGTGAAAGCAACAGGATTTCCCTTTGGAAATGAAATAAGGAGGGAGTAGAAAAAATGGAGGGGAGGGAATGGCTAAAGTTCATTATTTTTCTAACACTTCCATATTAATCTATCTTTCTTCCAGCTCCACTCTGTAAGAACTTGATTGAAATCAAAATCTTTAAAAGATCTTGCCTGTAGATGTATAATAATTGATCTGTTGGTTGTTTCTGAACTTAACCTATTTTTTATTAGTGTATGAATATTGTTCTGTGCCAAGAACCCTCCTTTCACATTCTGTTGTCTGAAGGGGCACATACATTGATAATTTAGCCAGCTTGAATAACTTGGGAAACTGTTCCTTTTGGTTGTTATGTGTGATTTTCTGCAGCTCACTAATGGTTTTTGGATACTTCTACTCCAAAATATTTCCCTAACATGAGCTCTGCCAAAATTTCACTTTCTTGAATCAGTGTTTTACTATTATCCCTGATTTCTTATTTGTTCCATGATGCAGTATTAGAGTTTTAAGTTCATCAATGCCGGGGTCTGCTTGTTCAGAGGTGCTTTTATCAAATAAAAACCATTAGTTCTTAATTTTATCTTTTTTATTCTTATTTATTCAGTTTCTCTTAACCTTAAAAGGCTATATAGTTTGTAGCACACAATCCTGCAGGACTAAATTAAAAAAGTGTCTTTCTATTTAATTAGGTTTGGTATTCTTCCTTTTCAACATTAAACTTAAAATACTCCTAAATGGCATGCCGTCTATTTTTGTCCATCATGTACATCAGACTCATGAGACCATTTTCAGGTTCAAAATCACCCACTGGTATCTCCATTAACACTTTCCCAGCTCCAATAATCTGATATACTTCATAACTTTAAAATAATTGTCATCATCACCATCATCAGCCAGTATATGCCAAATGAAATTATCATCTGAAGATGAACCACACTGGCAATCAGCCCTTTTTGGTTTTCTGGGTAGCCGTTATTTTTTACATGCTTCCTTGATGCAAGGTTCAAATCACAACATAATGCTTGTTCTTGGGCCCAATGTGCCAATCAAAGTTAGTTCAACAACCATCTGAATCAGTCTGAAGAACCAAGAATTGTAAATAGTTGCCTACACAGAGAAAGACAGATGTCACAACAAGCACTTTAAAGGTGAACAGTTAAATAAAATTGTATAATGCATAGAGTATGTTTTCATATGCGCGACTTTAATCACCACTCTCCAAGTGTGAAAATTTACACAAATTTTGCACGATTCACACGATGGCAAACCCTGGCAGTGTCTCTGCGTTTATAGTCATGGATCATGATTGATGGTCACTTAGTTTTACCTTTTAAAAACAGCTGTCTGCCGATAAATGAACACAAGCTACAACCTTCATGAAGTTAAAAAACTGTACTCCCAGAATATATGTGTTCCATTATGTTGTATAAGGAAGACCACTCGCAAGCAATTAGCAGATGGCATGTTCATACTCTGTCTACTAAAAGCTTTAAAGGCCATTTTGTTTAAAAAATATTAACAATAAAGCAAATGAAATGCATAAAAATAAGGTTCAAATATTTTATGTTGTTGTCATTTTCACAAAATTCAAGTATATTCAAGGACACAATGTCGGGTCATAATTCAAGCATATTCAAGGACATCAAAAGGGATTTCAAAGCCCAAGGATATTCATGGATATTTAACATGTGTACTGTGATACACGTCCCATTCTCCCAAGCTCTGGATCCTAATTCCAACATCTGCAGATCACTACAAATCCTAATGCAAGTCTTTAAGTCACTAAACTGAAAGATGTAGGGTGCAGTCAGTGACATTACACAATTTATTTTCAACTGCAAATGTGTGCCTGTATGGAACAACTTGGCTTTTTAGATAACCTAGACCTTGCCTCAGGGGTTGAAGGATGGTGGTGGCAGTGGTGGTACATGAAGTTGACATGATAATGCTTACTGATTCCACTGTCCATGTATGACCGCAATCCTTCCAATGGTTTGTGACTTGTGACCACACAGTAATACTTAATAAAAAAACCCACCTAACCACAAGATTTTCAAATGACCTTAACCTTATCAATGGTACAGGAGGGTGTGTGTGTTTTATGTGTGTGGCAATGAAAGACCAATGCTTTCTTACTTATATGATCTAAGTGTGAAAGAAATCCCTCAAAGGGTGTGGGACTTATGACCACACAAAACCAAAACCATAATCAATGTTTATATTGCTGCTGGTCTGAATGAGCAACTCCCATTTACACTTATGCTAAAACAGGAAAGACAAAATTTGCAAAACTCGAAAAAATGTACACTAATCAAAACCCTAAATCAGTTAATAATTTACACTACAATGGGAAAATAACCCAAGAGAGCAAAGGAGTTCATCTTACCTCCATTATGAATGGTATCAAGACAACAGCCTCCCAATCCTGCTGCTTCCCATTCAGATCCGTCTCAAAGTTGACAGGGTAGAAGTCAATCACAGGGGAGTTGTCCATTATCATCAGGGACTTGAAAAAAAAATTATTATGCATAAATATTTACACTAACTTGCTATGACCTCACTTATATCTGAGGGTATCAAAATTCATGGTTTTGTGGAAAATAGACATCATTGTTGGTAACTCAGAGCTGCCAACCCACCAGATTCCCAATTAGTGAAAAGAGGAATACAAATTAGTGAATTTTGAACACAATTAGTGAAACATTATATGACACTAGCTCCATCTACTCTGATGGTCGGTACTGCATTATATGAAAATCCAGAAATAAAACTAAAATATATTATTTACACTGATTACATGTACAAATTTATTTGCAGCCAAATGTACTGATATGCACAAACTTTACTCTGTTTGTCATGATATGATGCTGTGGCAGACTTAAACTTGCTCAATTGGGCTACAGTAAATTTATTTTAAAAAAAGTTTAGACTTCTTGCCTGCATATTGGTGACTAAAATTGTTGCAAATTTTCAGCACCTAAGGAGGCACTATAGAGCTGGTCTTATTTTTCCTCACAATAGGAAATACCCTTTCAGTGTCACTGTTGTTGATCTCCAACTGAGAAAGGCTGATTATATTCAACAAGATAACAAACAATGCTTCAGGACTGGTAGCTTGCAGGACTTGTGTAAGTGGTTTAAAGTACTCCAAAAGTGAAATCTGCTGGGGGTACTATAGCAGTGTGCTTTTTCACATTACTCTGCCACATGCCCACAGGGTCTCATATTGCTGCTTACAATTCATCTGTCATACAATCTGTCATGTACTATATAATAATATTATATATACTATATCATTATATAGTACATGTATAACATGTAAACTGTAAGCAAAGGTATGAGCCACTGCACATTCCCAATTCTAAAATTCGCGGCACAGTATTGATGTTCATGGCTGAATGCAAGGCCAATTTTTGGTGTACTCCAATCTATGCTACACTTTTTGTGGAATACATATCTTTTTCCTTGGAGGTGAAAACATTTTAAGTGTAGTGTAGCTTAATTAAGAAATGGTATTAATTCAGAAGATGAAATGTCAAACAGTTAACGATCAGTGGTGTCGGCACATGTGCAGCAAAATATAAACTCAATCAAATTACAATATATGCTAATTATTCAATATCTCAAACATTCCTACACTCAAAAAAGCTGTCTTCATTTAGTGTTTGTTTAAAAATACATTTTAATTGCTATAAGTATGTACATGTATTATTTATTTAGAAAAATCAGTTAGGCCCCAATTTTTTTCATGAGTATTTGTAAAACTTCTGTTCTAAATATAAATTATATACTTTACAATGTAACCTACAGGGCAAACAGTATCAATTGGATACAGTTCTACTAACATCGCGATTAGCAATACAGGACCATTATTGGCATCAGTGACCACTGCTGCCATCTTGACTAGCACATAACAGGATAAAATTTATTCATGATTTAAGCCAATTGAGAACTGAGGAATTTGTGATTTTTTTTGCATGCGGCGTGAATCTGCGAATCGCTATCTCGAGTCATGATATTCATGCCAAAATCGTGAAGGTTGGCCGGTCTGCTAATTAGATTCCTGGATATTCCCTTGGTGGAATAAGAGAGTCCTATTTTCTCACATTTTCAGACTGACCTTAATCTAGGGTGTGGATGGACAGACAATAAAATGAACCTGGCTAACAACAGACAATGAAATCAATATGTCTAGTCTGACTTTAATCTAGGGTGTGGATGGACGAACAGTAAAATCACTATATCTGGCTCAACTTCAATCTAGGGTGTGGATGGACAGACAATTAAGTCTGACTTGGCCTTAAAATAGGGTTTCAATGGATGGGCAGAAAAATCTAGGTGTCTGGTTTGACTGTAATCTAGGGTGTGGATGGATGGACAGTAAACTCAATATGTCTGACTTGGCCTTAATATAGGGGTGTGGATGGATGGATAGTAAAATCAATATTTCTGGCTTGGCCTTAATATAGGGGGTGGACTGATAGACAGTAAAATCAATATTTCTGGCTTGGCATTAGTATAGGGGGTGGACTGATAGATAGTAAAATCAATATTTCTGGCTTGGCCTTAATACAGGGGGTGGACTGATAGATAGTAAAATCAATATATCTGGCTTGGCCTTAATATAGGGGGTGGACTGATAGATAGTAAAATCAATATTTCTGGCTTGGCCTTAATATAGGGGGTGGACTGATAGATAGTAAAATCATTATATCTGGCTTGGGCATAATCTGTGGTTGGATGGACAGACAGTAAATTCAAAGTCTCACCTGGCCTTAATATAGGGTGTAAATAAATGGACAATGAAATCTAGATGTCTGGTTTGACTTTAATTTAGGGTGTGGATGGAAGGATTGTAACATGTCTGGCTTGGTCTTAATTTAGGGTGTAGATGGACAGACTGCGAAAAGAAAATGTTTAAAAATGTACCACACAAAAATGGCAGGTTCACAGAATATTATCTATGTTCAATACTTAAAAACAATCCGGTTCATGTGTAATCGACCAATAGAAATGATGGTAAAAATGAGTGTTTCAAACTGGTGGTAAGAATGAGTTTCGGATGGTGGATGGATACACCAAGCCATCATTATTACTTGGAAGGCTGTAGGCAGGTGGTCTTTGTTGGCTGATGATAAGAATGAGTGTTTCAAACCTGTGGTAAGAATCAAGTTTTTTAAAATGGTCGAAAAAATGAGTGTTTTCAAACTGGCAACATAAATAAGAGACTCAGATTGTGATAAGAATGAGTTTCAGATGGTGGAGAGATACACCATGGCCATCATTATTACCTGGAAGGCTGTAGGCAGGTGGTCTTTATTGGCTGATGGTAAGAAGGAGTGTTTCAAACTCATAAGAATCAAATTTTTCAAACTGGAGGAAGGAATGAGTGTTTCAAACTGGTAATATGAATAAGTGACTCAAATTGGTGGTAAGAATAAGTTTCAAATGGTGGAAAAATATGTCAAGGCCATCATTATTACCTGGAAGGCTGTAGGCAGGTGGTCTTTACTGGCTGCTGGAAGGACAGCCATTAGCTGTTGGAAGGGAAGGAAGGGTTGGCCATAGTCAAATTCAATATTCATATCTTTAAAATCCTTCACATCACTGATGTATGGTGCATAATGGTGTGGATAGTACCTGCAAAGTTCAACCACACAGATGGATCATGCATGCATTACAAAAGGAAAATATAAGAAAATAGTTAAAACTGCATAAGGCTTAAGTAAATTGTGCTACATAAGACTTACAGACAGACAGATAAAACAGTGACAGAGTATGGCTGTTCCTTACAAAATGTGGTACCCTGGAAAAGCACATTCAAAAGCAAACTAGTCACTGATACATGAAGGAAAGGGCATAATTCTAACTCTGAACAAAAAGTTTTCAAATGCAATAAAAGTATACAATCTGTAAGATCAATTTCATTTTTATTGTTACTTTTTTTCACTTGTTTCAGAATATGGAACAAGACATTTCACTGTGATAAGAACTCTTCAGTATCTACAAGCTGTTTATTACTTCAAGGAAATTTCATAAATACATATACAAAACTTAACGAAATTTTACACAAAAAATAAATAATTAAAATACTGAGACTATTGATGGCATGGAGGATTTAAGTGGCATTACATGACATGAGACAGAAGTAGAGACAACTGATGGCATGAAGGATTGAAGTGACATTACATGACATGAGACAGAAGTAGAGACTATTGATGGCATGGAGGATTTAAGTTGCATTACATGACATGAGACAGAAGTAGAGAAAACTGATGGCATGGAGGACTGAAGTGAAATTACATGACCAGACAGAAGTAGAGACTATTGATGGCATGGAGGACTGAAGTGACATTACATGATGAGACAGAAGTAGAGACTATTGATGGCATGGAGGATTGAAGTGACATTACATGACATGAGACAGAAGTAGAGACAACTGATGGCATGGAGGACTGAAGTGACATTACATGACCAGACAGAAGTAGAGACTATTGATAGCATGGAGGACTGAAATGACATTACATGACATGAGATAGAAGTAGAGACTACTGATGGCATGGAGGATTGAAGTGACATTACATGACATGAGACAGAAGTAGAGACAACTGATGGCATGGAGGACTGAAGTGACATTACATGACCAGACAGAAGTAGAGACTATTGATGGCATGGAGGATTGAAGTGACATTACATGACGAGACAGAAGTAGAGACTATTGATGGCATGGAGGATTGAAGTGACATTACATGACATGAGACAGAAGTAGAGACAACTGATGGCATGGAGGACTGAAGTGACATTACATGATGAGACAGAAGTAGAGACTATTGATGGCATGGAGGATTGAAGTGACATTACATGACATGAGATAGAAGTAGAGACTACTGATGGCATGGAGGATTGAAGTGACATTACATGACATGAGACTGAAGTAGAGACTATTGATGGCATGGGGGATTGAAGTGACATTACATGACATGAGACAGAAGTAGAGACTACTGATGGCATAGAGGATTGAAGTGATATTACATGACATGAGACAGAAGTAGAGACTATTGATCACATGAAAGATTGAAGTGACATTACATGACATGAGACAGAAGTAGAGACTGCTGATGGCAGGTAGGATTGGAGTGACATTACATGACATGTGCATACGTAGAGACTACTGATGGCATGAAGGATGGAGGTGACGACATGACACGAGACAGAAGCAGAGACTACTGATGGTGCATGGAAGGTGGTGGTGACACAAAATATCATGACATGAGACAGAAGTACAGACTACTGATGGCATGGAGGACTGAAATGACACTACATGACACAGAAGTACTGAGACTACTGATGGCACGAAGGGTTCAAGTGACACTTTGTGAGATGAGATGGAAGACTACTGATGGCATTGGGGAATTGAGTTTGAAGTGACACTACATGACATGACATGACATGGCAGTATTGAGGCTACTGATGGCATGGAAGGTTGTAGTGACACTACATGACATGACATGGAAGTATTGAGGCTACTGATGGCATAGAAGGTTGTAGTGTCACTATATGACATGACATGGAAGTATTGAGGCTACTGATGGCATAGAAGGTTGTAGTGACACTATAAGACATGACATGACATGGAAGTATTAAGGCTACTGATGGCATGGAAGGTTGTAGTGACACTATATGACATGACATGGAAGTAATAAGGCTACTGATGGCATGGAAGGTTGTAGTGACACTGTATGACATGACATGGAAGTACTGACTACTGATGGTATTGGGGTGGTGGGGGTGGTGTGGAAGAGGGACTAAATTATATAAAATTAGATGGAAGTATTAAAAATACTGATGGCATGTTTTGGGTTTAACATAATTTTTCAGCACATGACAGGCTATATATGGCAGCCAGTATAACTGATAGAGGAAGAACCCATGAAAACCCCAGGAAGAACCACTGATCCATGAAAAGCTACTGGAAAGCTTTCTCCCATATCCACATCAGCTGATCCTGAGACTCAAACTCATGCAGAGAGAGGTGAGATGGCAGTGATTAGTAAAGGTGAGTGCAATTGACTACACAGCCACCTGGGGCTCCTGAGACAGATTTACTAAGATTACTAATGGCATGGAGGGCAAAAGTGACACTACATGACATGAGATTAGGCAAAAGCATTGCAACTACTGATGGCATGGAATATGGAGGTGACACTATAATACATACAATGAGATGAAAGTATTGAGACTACTGATGGCATGGAGGGCTGAAGTGATACTACATGACACAAGATGAGATATAAGTATTGAGACTACTGATGGCATGGAGGGCTGAAGTGATACTACATGACACAAGATGAGATATAAGTATTGAGACTACTGATGACATGGAGGGCTGAAGTGAAACTACATGACACAAGATGAGATATAAGTATTGAGACTGCTGGAAGATGGAAAAATATAACTTCAGAGACAGTCCTATTCATTGTCTTTGCCACTATTATAAACATTCTGCAATAAAGAAACATTATATTATTATAAATCTTTGTTTATATGTCACAATATAATATATAATATCTATTGGAACATTATTTGAGGACTTGTTGATTTATAGTGCTGATTTCCTATTAAAAGCATCAAGTTCTACCATCAGTGGAACAATATCCGAAGGAGATAACTACTATCAGGCATGGTCAGATACCTAAAATGGACTTGCCTCCCTTGAGATAACATTGACCTAAAATGCCAATGGATCGATACTTTCTTACTAATTTTAGTGAGACCATAAAAATAACAATATCTGGTAAAGGAGAATACTGTAATGTCTGTCAATCTTGGGACATGAAAAATATTAATTTCTGTTTGTGCCCTGTTACGTATCGGCTCGTTCAAAGTAACACAAAGAAAGAGTGAAGACAACAAGCTTTGTAAATTTTAACAAAAAGAATTTATTTCCCTAGAAAACACGGTGAAAAGGTAAATATATGAAACAAGACTTACGATTTACAAAGAAGATCCAAAAATATGTTCTAAATTTGTGAAAACACATAAGTCCTGTGAATAAACAGTTCTAAATTGATACAGTCTGAATCTCAGTTCCGATCCAAGATGGCGGATGATGACGTCAGACGAAAGCTAACACAGAATGTCCAGAATTTTCACTGTAAAGCACAATTTGTATTGTTCTGTTCCTATTTAGAAATAATTTCATCAAATGCCTTTGTCCAAAACCAGTAGTGTTGTTCTCCAGGGAAAATAATTATTTAGAAAGTAGATGAAATACAGCTACCACCACTAACAACACACATGTTGTTCCTCGTACGAATGTGCAACTCTTTCCAGCACAGAAATACCTTTCTTAAGGTATTATAAACTCTGTAAGATGTTATGATGTGACTCTGAACCACGACTGACTACGATTACGACTCTGACCATGACTGAAAATTTCTTAAGCTAACTGAGCATTTAAAACAAGCTAATGCGTCATTACATGTACGCACGCATGAAGGACACGTGTGATTTCGCAATCCACCTGGACATTACAAAAGCGTAAACAAGTAATAACGTGGTCCCAGCCAATCATTTACATAGCTCTTTCTCACTGTTTACTTGATACAAAAAACCGTCATGCAAAAATCGTGCTTACACGAGTCACATTTACGTTTTAAATAAATATGATGTTTCTAACAAACTATTAGACCTTGCTAACATAATCATCACCATAATAATAATAACATTTAGTGGTATAAAAATAAAATAAAAATGAAACAAATTAGAAGAATTTAAATTTTAACACATATGTAATTTGACTACAGGGTCGTAACACTTTCCCCCATAAAGAAAAAAGAAAGATTTATGTAATAAAGCTTTCTTTTATACCAGATGTAAATTATACATGAGGTAAAAAAAAACAGTTACATAAGAAGAACTCTTATGAATTTACACAAAGGTGTATATGAAATTGACATTTCTATACACGGGAAAGTGCGTCTGCAATTAAATTATCTTTTCCTTTAATGTGCCTGATGTCAAGATTGTACTCTTGCAAAAATAAACTCCATCTCAACAATCTTTGATTTTTATTTTTCATTCTGCTGATGAAAGTAAGTGGGTTGTGATCACTAAACACAACAACCGGAGAAGGAGCCGAGCTAACATAAACTTCAAAATGCTGTAATGCTAGCATTAAAGCCAAGCATTCCTTCTCGATTGTTGAGTAGTTTCTTTGGTGTTTATTTAATTTCTTAGAGAAGTAACACACTGGGTGTTCAACACCATTTTTGTCATCTTGAAGAACTGCTCCAACCCCAACATCACTTGCATCCACAGACAGTTTGAATGGTTGACTGAAATCTGGAGCTGTTAAAACTGGTGCACTTTTAAGTATGGCTTTTAATCCAAAGAAACTTGTTTTTCTTTCTCAACAAGTTTGTCAGAGGTTCAACAATATCAGAAAAATTAGAACAAAATTTGCGATAGTACCCGGCCATACCCAAAAATCGCATCAGCTGTTTTTTACTGACAGGCACAGGAAATTCAGAAATAGCCTTGACCTTAGCATCTATAGGTTTAATCTGGCCATGTCCCACAATATGTCCTAGAAAAGTAACACAAGCACGGCAGAACTCACTTTTAGATAAATTAATAGTAAAATTTGCATCCGTGAGTCTGTCGAAGAACTTCCGAATCGTGGCTAGATGTTCTTTCCAGGTGTTGTTGTAGATGATGACATCATCAATATAGGCATCACAATTGTCTAGACCAGAAGTAATCATATTCATAAGGCGCTGAAAAGTACTTGGAGAACCCTTCATCCCAAATGGCATTACTTTATACTGGTAGAGTCCATCTGGAGTCACAAATGCCGAAATTTCTTTTGCTCTTTCCGTTAATGGAATTTGCCAAAAACCCTTCAGAAGGTCGAATTTAGTGACGTATTTGGCATTTCCAATTTTGTCAATACAATCGTCGACTCTTGGCAGTGGAAATGAGTCTGTTTTTGTCACACTGTTCACCTTCCTATAATCTGTACACATTCGGAAAGTTTTATCCAGTTTCGGAACAAGAATGCACGGTGAACTCCAATCACTCTTACTGGGCTCTATAAAATCATTTTCCAGTAAATATTGAATCTCTTTTTCATGTATTCCTGTTTAAAAGGATTCATTCTGTATGGGTGTTGTTTCATGGGTTTTGAATCAACTGTTTGTCCTTGTAGGTATGTCTGGAAACAAGTGTTCATATTCAGACAATAATTGTTTAAGTTCACTTTTTTCTTGATTTTGTAAATGAGAAAGTTTCTGGTCCAGATTTTCCATAACTTCCGAATTCCGAAGACTTGTTGTTCCAAGATTAGTAGAATCCAACTGAATTCCTTCATTCAAATCCTCAGCTGGTGGGACAGGTACAACTAAATTAATTGCATGATTTACCTGGCTATTTCTTTCAACATACTCCTTTAACATATTGATGTGGCACAATTGTTTTGGCTTTCGTCTATCAGGAGTATTTATAATGTAATTTAAATCACTTATTTTCTTTTCAACCGTGTATGGACCATAATATTTTGCCTGAAGAGGATTTTGTGGAACGGGCATGAGAGCCAGGACTCTATCGCCAGATTGAAAACTCCTATCCCTTGCGTTTTTATCATATCTTAACTTCATCTTTGATTGCATAGAGTGCAAATTTGCTCTTGCGACCTCACAAGCCTTTGACAATTTATACTTGAAATCAGAGACATAATCAAGAAGATTAAGTTCTGTTTCTTTATTTGAAAGAAGTTTCTCTTTCAATAACTTTAAAGGTCCACGCACAGTATGTCCAAATACCAGTTCAAAAGGACTGAACCCTAGAGATTCCTGAACGGACTCTCTAACTGCAAACAAAAGTAAATGAATGCCTTCATCCCAGTCTTTATCTGTGTCAAAACAATATGATTTCATCATGTTTTTCAGAGTTTGATGAAATCGTTCCAAAGCCCCTTGGCTCTCAGGATGATAGGCAGATGATTTGAACTGTTGAATGCCCAATTCATGCATGGCTTGCTGGAAAATTCCAGACATGAAATTTGACCCTTGATCCGATTGGACAAATTTGGGAAGGCCAAATTGAGTAAAGAACTTTATCAAAGCCTTTACTATATTTTTGGTTTTAATATTCCTCAAAGGAATTGCCTCTGGGAATCTTGTTGACACACACATTATGGTCAACAAATATTGGTTGCCTGACTTGGTCTTTGGTAAGGGACCAACACAATCTACCATAATTCTACTGAATGATTTCGTCAAATGCAGGAATTGGTTGTAGATGAGCTTTAGGTATCTTTTGATTTGGTTTTCCCACAATCTGACAAGTATGACAAGATCTACAAAACTTGCACACATCACTTTTGATTTTTGGCTAATAGAGGTGAGTCAAGATCTTGTGATACATTTTATTTATCCCTAAATGACCAGCCATAGGAGTTTCATGGGCCAAACTAAGTATTTCTTGTCTGTAAGGTTTCAGAACCACAATCTGATATTTTACTGACCATTCGTCACTAGCAGGTATCTCGGGAGGTCTCCATTTTCTCATAAGAACTCCATTTTTAATGAAGTAACAGACAGGTACTTCAGTTGCTTCAGTTTCACTAACGGCCCGCTGAAACAAACAGGAGTACTCAGGATCCTTCTCCTGTTCGACGACAAGTGATTGTCGTTTATCACCCTGATCAGATAAAAGAGAATGAGCATTCAAAAGAGGATCACTATGATCAATACCTTTTGACTGATAAAAATTAGAAGTGAAAGTGACCTCATCAAAAGCCTGACCAATACATGTGTCAGCTAAAGGAATACATTCCTTGTCAAAATCATTCTCAAGAGCTTTTTTTGCCATAGCTCTGGTAACTGCACAAGCTGGGAATAAATCAGGGATTTCTTTTTCAATAGGATCAACTTTCTGATCCAAAGAAGGCTTGTCAGTTACAAGGGGATTTACCACAACCTTTTCTCCAGCTAAGTCATTGCCAAACAACAAATGAATGCCTTCAACGGGTAAAGTAGTCATTACACCGACTGTCACAGGTCCTGAAACTAAGTCTGATGACAAATTAACAGAATGGAGAGGAACATTAACAAAGCCGCACTCTACTCCCTGAATGAGAACACTCTCATTAGAACAGGTCTTCTCAGAAGAAGGCAAAATACCTGAAACTAAAAGACTCTGAGAAGCTCCTGTATCCCTTAAAATTTTAATAGGGGTAGGATTGGCGAAATCACCCAAGAGTGATATAGAACCCTTCGACATGAATGGTTCAAAATTCTCCATAACACAATCAGACTGAAGTTTTTCAAACCCAACAAATGTATTGTTTTCAATACATGACCGTGACCTTGACCTCTTAGCAATAAGAGCATTTGGGATAGGTCTATCTTGATTCTGATGCCTATATTTCAATTTGAAGCAATCAGAAATGACGTGTCCTTTTTTCTTACAATAGGTACACATAGGAATAGACAAGGATTTTGAATCAAGTCTCTCAGAGGCTTAATTTTTAGAATTTGTGCCAGATTGAGTTTTACTGAGAGTCGTATTTGGTTGAAACACCTTTCTATTAGTGGACTGCTGCGTGAAAGATTTGCTTACAGCAGGAACTTTATGAGTTAAGGAATACTTATCAGCAGCAAGAGCAGCATTTTCCAAGGTTTTGACCTCATGATCTTCAAGGTGATTTTTGATATCACTAGGAATATAGTTTTTAAACTCTTCGAGTAATACCAGTTGTTCGAGTCTTTCATAATCATGTTCAATTTTCTCAGACAGACACCATCTCTTGAACAACTGTTCTTTTTCTCTAGCAAATTCAACATAAGTGTGTCTAGTTTCTTTTTTGTAGTTTCTGAACTTTTGCCGATAAGCCTCAGGGATTAATTCAAAACCCTTCAAGATGCATTCCTTAACCAAATCGTAATCAGAACTTTGTTGTACTGACAGAGACAAATAGATCTCTCTGGCCTTGCCATAAAGTACGCTCTGCAATAATTGAGTCCAATACTCTCTTGGCCATTTCGAATTCTCAGCGGCTTTTTCAAAATGAATAAAATATTTGTCTACTTCCTTTTCACTAAAAGGGGGAACTAACTTGATATTTCCTAAAATGTTAAAATTTGAATTTGCACGGGAAATGGAATCGTGCCTGTCACTTGCCAGATCCAATTCTTTCATTTTAATTTGCATCTGTCTCTCTCTCTCTCTCCCTTTCTTCAAATTGCATTTGTTCCTTTTGTAATTCTATTTGCCTTTCTTTTTCCCTTTCTTCTATTTGTCTTTGTTCCTTTTGTAATTCTATCTGCCTTTCTTTTTCCCTTTCTTCTATTTGTCTTTGTTCCTTTTGTAATTCTATTTGCCTTTCTTTTTCCCTTTCTTCTAATTGCATTTGTCTTTCTTTTTCCCTTTCTTCTATTTGTCTTTGTTCCTTTTGTAATTCTATTTGCCTTTTTGTAATTGAATTTGTTCTTTTTGTAATTCCATTTGTTCATTCTGATTCTGAAGCTCGAGCTTCCTTATCTCTATTTCCATTTTTTTTATTTTTAGTTCTATTTTCTTACTGTCAGAGTCTGTCATGGACTTACTGACAGATGCCAAAACACTTTGGTCAAAAACATTCTGTCCTACCAAATAATGAATTAAAATTTTTTTTTTTTTTTTTTTTGTCAAGGAAGCTTTAGCTTCAGAAAGATCGTACTTTCTGGCAAGTTCAAGCAACTCATCCTTCTTCAGACTATCCAACTGTTGTTGAGTTGGACTAGAAAGAAAACTCCACTTTTGACATTCTTAAAGCCTGTTGTTTTCACTAAAATTTCAAATAAAATGAACTAGGGAATTTAAATTTCAATTTTTAGCCAATTTCATATATCAGCCAAATTCATATATCCAATCCCGGACGAGCGACCCAATTTCTTTATGTTACGTATCAGCTCGTTCAAAGTAACACAAAGAAAGAGTGAAGACAACAAGCTTTGTAAATGTTAACAAAAATTTATTTATTTCCCTAGAAAACACGGTGAAAAGGTAAATATGTGAAACAAGACTTACGATTTACGAAGATCCAAAAATATGTTCTAAATTTGTGAAAACACATAAGTCCTGTGAATAAACAGTTCTAAATTGATACAGTCTGAATCTCAGTTCCGCTCCAAGATGGCGGATGATGACGTCAGACGAAGGCTAACACAAAATGTCCAGAATGGTAAAGCACAATTTGTATTGTTCTGTTCCGATTTAGAAAATTTCATCAAATGTCTTTGTCCAAAGCCAGTAGTGTTGTTCTCCAGGGAAAATAATTATTTAGAAAGTAGATGAAATACAGCTACCACCACTAACAACACACATGTTGTTCCTCGTACGAATGCGCAACTCTTTCCAGCACAGAAATACCTTTCTTAAGGTATTATAAACTCTGTAAGATGTTATGATGTGACTCTGAACACGACTGACTACGATTACGACTCTGACCATGACTGAAAATTTCTTAAGGTAACTGAGCATTTAAAACAAGCTAATGCGTCATTACATGTACGCACGCATGAAGGACACGTGTGACTTCGCAATCCACCTGGACATTACAAAAGCGTAAACAAGTAATAACGTGGTCCCAGCCAATCATTTACATAGCTCTTTCTCACTGTTTACTTGATACGAAAAACCGTCATGCAAAAATCGTGCTTACACGAGTCACATTTACGTTTTAAATAAATACGATGTTTCTAACAAACTATTAGACCTTGCTAACATAATCATCACCATAATAATAATAATAACATTTAGTGGCATAAAAATAAAATAAAAATGAAACAAAGAATTAGAAGAATTTAAATTTTAACACATATGTAATTTGACTACAGGGTCGTAACAGCCCTCATACTTATATGCCAGTAAAAAATATAGCATTTTTGGTGTCCAAACACTTGTAGACACAAAAAATGTCAAGACAAAATTTGCAAGATCAACACGTCACACTGCAGTGACAAGCTCTTTCAATAAACAATCAATAAACTGTTATAAACTATTATCATTGTTCTTGTTATTATTTTACATAGCATATTTTCCAGTTTCTCCAACATGAAATAAATAAAGGTATATAGAGACTTCATAATTCAGGAGTCAGTTAAAGTTTATTAGGGAGACCAGTCTGTACCATAATTTCCAGCACTGCACAGCACACATTGTGCTTAGCATCAATTTTACCCTTGTTTATTTCCCAAAATATGATATTCAGATTTTGCTTTATTCACTGTTTTTTCCAAAATGCATTCTTCCAGATTACATTCCAGCTAGATGTACATAACTGCTTCATTTACTTTAATCCACACACTCATGAGTTACTGTTTTCCATCAATATAAGTGATCTTACAAAGTGATATAATCTTTATGAAAAGGTACACATATTTAATTGTATAAGACACATAACCAGCATATGTTCCTATAACTGTCACATGAAATAATGATCATAATAAAGGCTGAAATTCTGATGATAGCTCTACTAAGATCATTACTGACCTAACTGAATTTTGTGTTTTGGCTTAACAAAGTCATAATTTTCCACAAAATGGCAAGCTGGTTGTTTTGGCATCTCCTTTGTTTATAACTGGAGATGTCCTTTGTTTTCTGACAGCAATCCAGACCAGTTAATTGACTAAATCTTGAAACTAGTTTGGTTAATGAGAGAATTTTGTCTGGCAGCTATGCCAATACTTTGATATGTAATTGCCATTTACTCCACAATAGTAGCATGATTAAGCATGATTACCATAGTTGTGTAAATGGGTACTTAAGGTCACCTAGGTCAAAGCAAACTAGAACTGAGCTTTTATGGAATTATAATTATTATCGAAGCATTATTTCTGAAACTTCTAGATTGTATTTTGGAGATATTATTTAAGATTAGTGATGTGGTGTCTATGATTTAAATCCACAGGATGTACTTCATTCAATGAAAGTTAAGATCTTCAAAGCACATGTGGCAATACCAATATGTATGTAAATATGCTCACTAAAGACAAGCACTGAACCAAACATTCTTGTTGCTTGTTGATGTCATTCTGGGATTACATTTTAAAGAGTTAGGTATTTACACTTTCAAGACAAAATAAGAATGAAATTACTAGTGCACTGATACAAAATTCTAATGCAATAATGCATAAACAAAAAATAATAAACTAGGGTTAAAAGGGAGATGTTACTGTTATAAATGCATACAGCAACCCACTAATGTTCAATTCTTGTCATCGTCTGATCAAATTATACATATTTGAATTAAATAGAAAAAAATAAGAAAACAGGAAAATTAAATAAATTTATTGATTTTTCGAACAAATTATATTAACTTATCACATTACCATCTAATAATTCAAGATGATATTCCCTTTGCAACTATGAAGTCATTGTTTGTTGTTATGAACAATTAGTAGAAAAAAAATGTCGGTGTCCAGGACTTGTACTACATAAAAAACATTGCTAAAATTTCTTGTCCCAACATTTATAGGTCATAAAAATTTTTTACTTTTGATAATAATTAAGGGTGTTCCTAGACTTATAGTGTCCCAAAATTTACAGTCATTATGGTACACACTATGCCATGAGCATGGAGGGTATTGAAATCCATTTAAGTCAAGAATGGATGCTGAGCAATAATTGTCTCTCTTGAAACAGTGTGTTGATCCATGAATATAACTGTCTAATACTTCAACACAAGTCTTAAGCCCAAAATGTAACAATAATCTTGATACACAAGTACATCCTTGGATTGTAATAGTTTTTTTGATGAAATATCAGATGTCCACACCCCTCTCACAACCAGACATATGGAATGCAATCCCCCATGACTATGAAAATGAGGCAAAGATTGGACAGAGTATTTTAGAGTAAGAATTGAAATGACTTAAGTTTTATAAAAGGCCAAGCCTAAATTCTTTTACTCAATCTCAAAGTCGGAAAATTTAAAAACTCTATAACTTTAGTTAGAATTAAGCTAGAATTGTAGAACTTAACATGATTTTTTAAAAACTTTTGTTTGTCCAAATAAAATTTTACAAACAAATTTACTTGAAGTATGAATACCTAAATTTTGTCTTTTGAGCTTAAGCTTGAGATTCATGTTTAAAATATTTCTAGAATACAGAAGTGATTCGCTATCAGTTAACATGCCAGACAACAACAGATTTTGAAAACTTACCATCCCCAAGATGGAACCCCCTCAAAGTAATACAATAAAATCCACTGTATTGCCCTTACATAGCCCTCTGCCTGGTCTCGCAACACCTCACTGATATGAAAATAGGAGAAAGAATTTTTTTACAGATCAGAGACAAATTACCTGGTTCAAATGACCTGCCACCAGCTGCTATATATTCAGAATTCTAATCAAGATAAACAATCTCACTGTGGATTCTGTATAAGTCACTATTTATGAATATTTGATTAAAAAATGTTATGTTTACTGTGCAACTCAAGAAAATGAAATGCAGTCATTGTAACACAGGTCATATAATGTTACACATTACAGATACATAGCACTGAACTAGCAATTATGGGAATGCTGGATATCACTCTGAAGTAATGAAGACATTGTTATGCTTTTTATATCAAAATATTTAAATAATGCCATATTATACCAATAACATTATAGAAAACAAATTACATAACAAAACATATATGAAACTTTACAACTTCATCATAAAATCTGACGCCTGACATGATTATTTCTGTTGTCTGTACACTTAACAACATAAACAGAATCTTAACAAAAACTGAAAGAATGTAAATGAATAAATTCAGCAACATACACTTTCTGATGTGCATTGAAGAAGTGAAACTTTCCTGGAAATTAAAATCTTCCTAATGATCAGGAACAAAACCCCTATACTGCTACCATGCTGCTTTTGGTTTCCAGAATTAAAGGTCCCTAAAGAAGGTCCCTAAAAATATGCAAATCGGTTTCTGAATATATTCATTTTTTTGCCACAGAAATAAAGACTGCCTTATGTTTCTTGTAAAATACAATTTTACTTCTTGAAGACAATTAGACACCGTAAAATTTTTAACAAGTACAAAGATAAAGCATTTTAGCAACTTACGGTGTTACTTTCTCATATTCCATCTTTGTCATGTAATAATTACGCTTGTGATGCCGAAACTCATCTTCAAAAGTGTCACCAGAATCTTCATCTGATGAGGTCCCAAAATCAGCTACAAAAATACAAATATAACCAAGTGAAAAAGATCTCCTTTTCTTCTTCCCATCTGTCTTCATTTTTCACATATTTACAGTCTAATGACTGCTTCCTATTATGTACATTGTTTTTGTATTTATTTTTTTTAAAGTTAGGAACAGCATTCTAATACTTTTACACTGGTACCAAGCCTATAATGGCAAGCCAGTATGATGGCAGCAATTAGTAAATCTGTCTCCCAATAATCAGTGATGTCATTTGCATAACAGTGAAGACGTTCCTAAAATGGCTACTCTGGAAACTTCAACTGAACAGTGATTGGATGATAGCTTCACACTGCTGCTGTGCATCATGGGGACAAAAGTACAGAGATTCTAGACTTTCACAAAGATTGAGTATAATAGTTACCTGTCGTCTCTTAACACCAGGAGCATGAAAGTTGTCAGCAACAAGTATTTTTTTCCCAACCTGTTTCCATATAGAAAGCTCCTACTAAAAGGTTTATCCCCAGAAACTTATTACTTTCAGAATGTTATCAATATAATTTGGAATGTGGAATACAAAAAACAAAATCATAATGCACCCAAATCTACTCACCTGACATGGTACCATTCAATTTAACAAAAAACAAAACACAAAAGCTGTTTTTAAGTAGCATGTGAGATTTCACTACAGCAAATCCATTTTTATTCTTAGGTATCAACTTGTTAAAGTTTGCAAAAATGACATTTGTTTTGGATTTTTACTTTTGAATATGTCACTGAGAAAGAAGGAGTCCTGCTTTATTAACTTTTGAGACCCTAATTCATAGTTTGTAGCAAAGAAGAAATCAGAGATTAGTTGTTTCATGAATAAAAGTTAATTTACTGTATTTGAGAACAGTTCACCAGGAAATTTGATAGTTATTGTTTCATGAATAAAAGTGAACTGACAGTATTTGAGAAAAGTTCATGGCATAAAATCTCATGACAGCAAGAGATGAAGGCTGTCCAAAATAACTGAACTTTGTGAACTTTTTGATTACTCCTTCTGTATCCCCCATCCCCTGGGCTGCATTCAGGAATAAAAACATTTCTTGTCATCTTCTTAACCTTATGAAAAATCATACCAAATATGATCTCCACCAACCCACCATCAGTGGAGATCTGGTCCAGGACCTGGTTTTATCCACTTATTCACATCATAGGATGTGGCTTTAAGAATCGCTTATCTGGCTCATTCCTTGGAGGAAGTTTCATATGCCTTGTGTAAATGAGTTCAGGTAATAAAGAGAACTGATGATGTATATTGGTTAGTCAGCCATATATAGACACATAACTGACTGGCAAGACTGACATAAGTGATCACAATATGTCTGTAAAAGTGTAGATATTTAAACAGCTGTAATCTACTGGATTAACAAATATTCATAATACACATACCAAAG
Organism: Megalonaias nervosa; assembly: GCA_016617855.1. NCBI lineage: Eukaryota > Metazoa > Mollusca > Bivalvia > Unionida > Unionidae > Megalonaias > Megalonaias nervosa. Next base: position 65,311 of record JAECUM010003647.1, on the reverse strand, counting down.
TGTAGATATATAAATACTGAAACCCTTTGGATTCATGAATATTCATAATACACATACCAAACTGTAGATATATAAATACTGAAACCTTTTGGATTCATGAATATTCATAATACACATACCAAAATGTAGATTTATAAATACTGAAACCTTTTGGATTCATGAATATTCATAATACACAAATCAAAGTGTAGATATATAAATACTGAAACCTTCTGGATTCATGAATATTCATAATACACATACCAAAGTGTAGATATATAAATACTGAAACCTTTTGGATTCATGAATATTCATAATACACAAATCAAAGTGTAGATATATAAATACTGAAACCTTCTGGATTCATGAATATTCATAATACACATACCAAAGTGTAGATATATAAATACTGAAACCTTTTGGATTCATGAATATTCATAATACACAAATCAAAGTGTAGATATATAAATACTGAAACCTTCTGGATTCATGAATATTCATAATACACATACCAAAGTGTAGATATATAAATACTGAAACCTTTTGGATTCATGAATATTCATAATACACATACCACAGTGTAGATGCATAAATACTGAAACCTTTTGGATTCATGAATATTCATAATACACATACCAAAATGTAGATATATAAATACTGAAACCTTCTGGATTCATGAATATTCGTAATACACATACCAAAGTGTAGATATATAAATACTGAAACCTTTTGGATTCATGAATATTCATAATACACATAACAAAGTGTATATATTAAACAATGTAACCTGCTGAATTAATAAATGTTCATAATAGTGCTTGGCTGAGATCATGGGTCCCAAAAGTGTTACATATAAGCCAAAAATTTAAAATATGTAAACAACATCTTTTATGTACTGCTTGCATACCTTTGAGCTTATATTTAATGAATATTTATGACACTGACCACAGAGATTCATATTTTGACTTTAAACATGATGAGAAAAACAACACATTGAAACAATTGCGCATATAGCTTGGTGTCTTATTTTTGTACAAATTACAAGTGGATAGAAGCATAAACAAGCATAATAATACTGAATATTTCACAGCATTTAATTGAACATTTCTGTGAAACTTGACATAAAAGGTGTAACCTGACATGTAACGAACATATATAATTAATTTAACCTGATCCATGCTATTTGCCAGTATTCACTGGTCAGGTATACACGTGAAAAAACTATTATATGTTAATTAAACAAATTTTGTTTAAAAACTACATTTGTTATGCATATAACTTGGACACCAAATCCCAACTAATATGGCAAATAATCTATAAATATTCAAATAAATTAAAACATTACATGTTATTTTGGAAAATCCATAACTTTATAATAAATGTGAACAGAAGCATAATAAATAAATGGATGGAGAGAAAATATGTATTTATGACAAACAGTTCCACATATAACATGAGATAACATAGAGATAATGAATGTTCGTGTCTTAGTTATTAGAGTAACCAAAACAATAATCCAGAAGATATAGTCAAAGCAGCACTGTACTTGCTGCACCTGGATAAATTTTGCTGCACTAAGTACAAAAGCTATTACTACATCATAAGTTAAATGCAGTTCTCATAATGCAAAAATAATAATATGGTATGTTGGTCAAGAAACGCGGTGGCCATGTTTCTGCCATTTTTACAGATTCAACCAAGCCTACATAAATCTACAGTGAATGAACATTCCTTCTTCAAAAACACCAATTCTAACATTAAAATTACTACAATCAATGGCCTAACTGAACTATGTTACCTTTGAATCGAATGACAATTCTGTTACCTCAACATAATTGGCGCTCCTCTGATCATAAAACACATTTGGTTCCGCATATAACAACATTTTGGAACTCTGCAGACATGAACAACATTCAAGTGCTTGTGGTCAAATGGCAATATCTGTGCATGTTTTAATGATGTAAGGTAAAGTCATCTGTTCCAAATATGTGTAAAGTACCATTTGAGTGCCACAATAAAAGGTCCCCATGTGAATCAATGGATTCCGCATATAACATTGTGGATGCGAAATTCAGTACATCGACATTATGACTCACAATTTCAAAATATAAATCTTTATTATGGGCTGCATCTGCATAATAAAAAGGTTTTAGCATGTTTTATTATTTGTGGGCTATTATTTTCTTCCTGGTGTATTTGTTGTAATTATACAGGACAATAAATAGTACATGGTTTGGTGGACACGACGAGTTAATGCGTCACCAACATTTCCAGGTCCTACAGTTTGCAAAATTTTAAAGGTACGTTATTTTGTCTTTAATAAGTTCATAATGATGTATGTTGTTGCTCCTAAATTTGCTAAAATTACACACAGCTGCTTCAAGGAAAATGATGATGATGTAACAAAATGGCAGTATGAAAATAGCCCAAATGTTCAAATTATTTTGCTCTTATCAACGGATGCAAAAATTTTGAAAGTTAATTGTGCATGCTAGAGGTATTTTAATTATTACTGTATTTATATATCTACATCTGGCTGTGCTAAGATAAAATTTTATCTAAATATTTTCACTCTAAAGTCAGTCAGTAGCAGAGGTACCCATGATCTCTGCCAGGCACAATACACTTAACAAAGTGTAGATATGAAACAATGTAACCTGCTGGAGTAGTAATATTCATAATACACATAACAATATTTACCACTAGGGTCCTCTGAGTCTGGTGTTTCCATCTCGGTGTTCATATCTTCTAGATCACTAGAAGTGGCCAATTTACTGTCTCCCTTTGTCATGGACTGTAAGTGTAAAATACACCCTTGTTTGAAAGATTATCTAACATGTATGTAAGTGTAGATACACATTTTGGTGGAAAACTGCCTAAAATGTATGTAAATGTAAATAAACACTCTGATGGAAAACAATCTAAGATGTAATTGTATATACACACTGTGGAAGACAACCTAAATGTCAGTACACATTCTGGTGGAAGAGCATCTAAGATATATGTAAATACACACTCTGGTGGAAGATATAGATTCTGGTTGAAGGCAGTCTAAAATGTATGTGAATGTAAATGCACTCTAGGGGAAGATGATCTTAGTGTTATTACAAACTTATGTGGAAGACAATCTAAGATGTATGTGAGTAAATACACTCTCCGATAGAAGACATCCAAGTGCAAATACATTCTGGTGAAATACAATCTAAAATCTATGAAACTAATAATTTTCATTTTATGTTTTTGTATTAAAAATTAAATTTTTCTCCTTCATTTTACTGATATCAATAAATTGACATTAATTGGCATTCTATAAATTGACATTAATTGGCATTCTATAAATTGACATTAATTGGCATTCTATTCACGAGTATTATTCTATTCTTAGTAAATGTTCATCTGACATTTCAGCATGTTAATGTATTGAAATTCATAATTAATGTTAAGCTGACATTTCAGAATGATAATATATTGAGATTCGTAGTTAATGGTAATCTGACATTTTAGCATGTTAACATATTTTGATGAGATTTGTGTTAAATGTTAATCTGACATTTCAGCATGATAATGTACTGATATTAATAGTTAATGGTAATCTGACATTTCAGAATATTAATGTACTGAGATTCATAGTTAATGGTAATCGAACATTTTAGCATGTTAACGTATTGATATGAGATTTGTGTTAGATGTTAATCTGACATTTCAGCATGATAATGTGTTGATCTAAGAATCACAGTGAATGCTAATCTGGCATTTCAACTTATTGCAATATAAAATCAGGTATATGCACTTTTACCAGAAAAAACAGAGAGTACAATCTTCCATCAAAAATTATCTTCCATACTTCCATAGAAAGCCAGTTTGATGTTTTTTCTCTTACTATTTTTCCTTTTGTTTGTCTAAAAAGATTCCCCCAATAAGAAGCCCACTCTCTCCAACATCCAAGTTTATTCATCCTTTGCATGACTGGTAGTAAGATTATATCATATTTACAATGGTTACTGCAGAAACCAAACTTTTCTAGTAAATTATGTTTCTTTGAGAATACTTACCCAATCATAATACCTTAGGAGAACTACTACTACCATGCAAATCTTGCCTTCCCAGATTAAAACTTTTAACTGAAAAGCTAGAAGTTATCTGCCCACCTAGTGGGCAGTCAGGCAGAGTGATCTCCACTTGGTACAGGGATTGGCACCAAATCCCAAGAATACCTAAGTTACTACAGGAGTGGAAGGCACGCTCTCTACATGCTGTAACTGTGGGGAGACTAGAAGGGCATATATGTATTTTGATTGGGTAAGTATTCTCGAAGAAACAAATTTTACTAGAAAGAACTGGTTTCTTCTTTGAGCATGTTACCCAATCATAATACCTAAGCAGAATAGGTAAGAGTTGGAGGGAGGTACATCCTCTTACCTGGGAGATGCCATCTCTGGTTCCCTAAGGTAAATGAGACAGTTTCTTGATAACCAGACAGGAGATGACTCTATCTGTTGGGGAGTGGCTTCAAAATGGGAACATTTTCCCTCCTACAAATCCAGCGTCAGTTGTGAAGATGAATCTGATGAAGCTGACAAATGACCTGGAAAGGTGACCTGTTGTACCATGACTACAGGTCCTATCAGATCGAGTTCAACTCTCTGAGATGATAGATCTCTTAGATAAAAACTTTAGAATGTTGAATTCAATTTCCATCCCACAGACTCAATGATGTTGGTTAGAGAACAGTTATGGTCAAATGCTATCCTTGTGGCAATTGCTATAAACCTTGGGAGCCGAAATGCGTAACAAATTCATTTGTGCTGGGGTTATTTCTCAATATGCAGAGTGAATAACCCACTTAATCAAGGATGAAAGATCTGTGCTGATTTATCTTCTTGTTCCTGTTTGAGAGGAAAAAATGAGTGTGATCTCCCTCAAAGCAGTGACTGTCATTTTAGGATACCACTTCAAAACTTGTATTGGATCTTGTAGGTGGTCTTGAGCTGAAGTGTCCAGTGACTTCATTACAAAAATCTGGTTACCCATATATGGGACCTGTTCTAGGCAATGAAAGAGGATACTGTCACGAGTGAAACTGACCCGTCTTGTTGGAACTGCATGTAATTCGGGTCCAATGATAAGGCATATATTTTGCTGATTCTGCCTTCCATAGCTAATGCAAATGTGGAAACAGGTCTTGTAAGCAAGGTGAGTCAATGATGCACTTGCAAATGGGGGGATTCATTAGTGATACAGATCGATTATGTTGGAACTGTAAGTAGATAAGTCCACCAAGAAATGTATTGATGATTTTGCCTGCTGACTGCCAAAGAAGTGAGAAGGCAGGACTTGTATGATAGGTGAACAAATTAAGCTCTTGAGAGCAGTTCAGTTGGTGTCTTATTCAGCCAGGTTAGTCCCCATGAAAAGTCCACTTAGGGTCCAGTGCCTTTGACCAGGTGAAATCCAAACAAACAGATCAAACAGGTCTTTGGTTTGTGCAATATCCTCTCTTCTATGATAGCAAAATGTGCAAGTGATCATGGAATGGCGAGTTTAACTGTGATGTGTGCTAACTGTTGTTCATCAAAGAACCCAGAAAGTTCGCTATTGTGGTATGGATGTCTCCACTAGAATAAAGTATTTAGGTGTACAACCACAAAGATTATATTCCATTACCTATCTCTGCTGACCCAGTTAGTCTTGTATTCCCTATACAGTAATCAATTCAAGATTCTGCAATTAGCCAAGCAGCAATTAGCCAGGACTCTGGGCTCAAGATAGGTGTGGCAAAGGTTGTGACTCTTGGCAATCCACCTTGTCACTTATATCCATGATAAGCTGATCCCATTGAGCATGTATCATATGAAACTGAGGGATGAAAAGGCATTCCATTTTATGAGTTCAGGCTTGCAGGAAAATGAGCCTGCCAATACATCAGTCTGCCTATGAGACTTTGAAATGAAACCCGGATTGTCATTGAGGACACCATTTTAGGAAAGCCAAACTAATAATACAAAGGTCTGGGTACTTGTTTTGCTTTGCCATTTGAGATCAGTCACCACAATGAAGTTATTTGCAAAATCAGAACTCGATTCGCATGCAGGTTTGCCAACCACCAATGACAGGCTTCAAAAATGGCATCAATTTTGATGATGTGGGCATGGAAATAATGATCCTGAGAGGGCCATGCTCCTAGGTCAGTCTGAAAAGGTAGGAGACTTGCTCCCCCCAACCCTCTGTGTTCGCATCCGCTGCCATTGTGATTGCCAGATGATGTGCTTGCAGAGGTATCACTGATGTGAGTCAAAAATGCCTTTGTGATGCAACCTCGTATGGTTGCTGATATTGAGAGAGTTGGTCCAACTGTCAAGGTTTGGTCTCCACTTGGACCATGTAAGCATTGTTATGAGAGCGACCAAGAACAAAGATGTCTTCTGCCATGATGAGTAAAATCTGGCTGGTGAATGAAAACTCTAACAGATGGATTGCTCCAAAAGTCATAGAACTAACGTTGTGTAAATTCAAATTTCTTTCCAAGGGAACACTCTTCTTGCTTGAACTTATGAGTCCTGACCTAATCAACTGAATCTTGAAAGGAGACGAGGTCTAAGATGTTCCTGTTGACAGGAGATTGAGAATGAAAGAAGAGTAACACGTAAAATCACGACTTGCTCCAAAATATAACTAGTTAGTTGTTTATAGCCTGTTGCAGGCAAATCACAGTTCTGAAAGCTGTTTGAGTGGGGCAGTCTTCACAATGGACAGCATTGGATCAGTTGTTGTATTCCATTGCAAACCTAGGGAATAACAGTGTTAATTGAATGTGCTTAGCCTGAGGATCAACTGATATGTGCTGCATTATAGCCGAAAAAGCTGTGGCCAAAAGTTTAGGATGTGTGCTGAACATGATATTGAATCCCTAAGAACTATGGTTGGGTCCCCATGATATCAGGGTAAATCTTCCCCCATTCAGCCACAAAAGAGCGGAGCCTTTTCCCCACCAGAATCTGTTATAAGGGTAGGAGGGGGGGGGGCTTGTATGTATGTCACTGAGACTGGATAGTCTTGTGGTATGCTGGTGAAAATGATCAACCTCCATCTCTTTCACTTAGCTGTAGGATTGTTTCTCAGTGGCATGCACTCTGGGAACATCCCTGCAACCTTGTTGGTTGGTTTGTAAATCTCTCCACTGTACCTGTGCCGCTGCATGGTTGTAGTATGTTGTGTCTCTGTTATGAAGTCGATCATCCTATGAATATGCGCTTGTTTCATTGACTAAATTCATGGGTCATGGGGCACCTTGAATTAATACTATGACTTATCATGGATATGCTGTGGTCAGGGTCCCAACAATACCTTGTATATGGCTTAGTCTGGTTGAGATGGAAGTAGGTCATGTGTTGGGAGAATGGCATTCAATTCATTATGTTTGGAAGGGTTACAGATATTTGATCTACGCAACCAGTCCATACATCTGCTGTGTGGGAATGAACTTGAACTGTGTGCTTAGCTCTTTCCCTCACTGTACAGCAATAGAAATAGTGGTGATGACCTATAAAGATTCAGACTGTGGAAGCAATGGAAAGTAGAATCTTCTGTAGATAATTTTCACCTGATGTCAGAACTGTAGACCCATCAGGTGATGTAGAGAAAAGAGGACAGAAGTCCAAGGGAATAGGTGGGAAACTTCAATCCTGCAAAACAGAGTTTCACTCATCCATGTAAGAGCTGGTAATGATGAGGGAACCTGAGTGCCAGTACTGTCATTATGGAGGAAGGTAGAGAAGTCGATGTCTCCTGCACTACCTGCAAAGTAGAAAAAGAAGAATGTCAATGATGGTAGCCCACCACACTTGCAGCATTTATGAGTCGGATCCTGTTACTTTTAACATGTCAATAAGTTGAGTCCCCAAAATGGACCTTGCATACCAGAAGTGTTTAAAGCACCATGTGGTAAGATAGACTGGGCATCGTCCACAGGAAGTGTCTATTCATGAGGATCTTTGCAGCACTATGTGAGTCATGGAACTAGACATGTTCATTTTTGGCTGATGTCATAAAATTGAATTGTGGTGGTGGCCCATTATGATCAGAGTTATATGGTTAAGCCAGGTCTTGAAGGAACATGGCATCTTGGCTGGCATGAAGCTGTCCAGTTTTTGAGGCTGGGAAATGGTATGGGATGTTTGATCCACATATCTGGTCCATAATTCTGACATGAAAGACTGTAACATCTTGTTGCCGCTTTCTGTCTTGCTGCCCATGTGTGCAATCAGATGTATTCGTCCTCCAAGTTATGAGTGACTTCTGTCCATAACATGCAAGTCTGATATGAAGTCAAGGGGTGACAACCACAGAAACTAAGCATGTCAAGTGGTTGTCTGACTGGTCTTGCCCATGGTCTAAATCTGCAAGACAAAATAGAGAGGATCCTCTTTACATGTATTATAGTGAGTGTTCTGTTTTATGAGCAAGTGAGCATTCATGCAGTGTTACCCTAGGGGTGAACATGACCTTTACAAGTAGATTAGAGCATAGTTATGAATATTTAGAAAGTGGAAGCTAAATCATCAATTCTAGCCACAATAACCCATAGAAGTGTGAAACTGAATGCTTGTACAGGTGGAATAACTGGAGCATCACTTAAGTACTTACAAATATGAACAGGAAGACAAAAAAAATCAATTCAAGTTACAGATTAGTGCTGTTCCAGTAAAACATACCCCCCCTGGGGGGAAGGCACTTTCAAATTCAACCAACCCACAACAGAAGCAATTTAAAAAAATTATGATCCACCATCAGATATGTTTTAGTTGAAAAACACTACCCCCTACAGAAGCATATTTTTTTTAATACATAATTTCTGGCTATGGGTTAGTGCGCGGCAGAAGCGATTTTAATATTGGGTTGGGGACATAAGCGATTTAAATGACAACCGACTAGAGGTAATCTACTGAATTCTTATAGATCATATAATCTACTGCATATTTTTATTTGTATTCATTTATTATAATCAATCTTTTGTCCTTTTGTTTGTCTGTGTCAGCCATGAATGTTTCTAATACGGTGAAATCACAAATTTTCTTGGAGGCTTATTATTTGTAGGGGTCATTGATCAGACCCTTAATACCTACTAATTTAATGTCCATGAATATAGGTTTTATATCAGGATTTCTATTCTAATACAGATATCATGAATTTGTTTCCTTACTAAACTGTGTGTTTACTAATGTGATCACTATGTTTTGCCATTTTTATTTGTTCTCAGGCATGCTGCTTTTGATTTGAATAATAGTTAAATTTTGTATTGCTTTAAATGTGTGGTCAGATGCTACGATTCCTTGTTATTATTTTTTCTAAAATAAATATTTTGATAAACTTATAATGCATGATTTGTCCAAAAAATATATTAATGCTTGTGGAAGTGATGTCGCATATTTTCTGCCTACTTTTACATTATTCATTTCTTTTAAGAACATATATTTCAGTTACCGACATCTTTATTTTTATGCCTTGTTGCAAAACTAACAGAAGTTTTAAAAAAAAGAAATATAGCAAGTTAAACATTTTTATATCATAAATTAGATTTTAAAAAATGGAGGAAAGTCAAGGAATCATTTTTTCCCAGAGTACTGGTAAAATCAATGTCATTGCAGTTAACTGGATTGTCAAGAGCATCATCATCATCACTGATGGCCTAGCAGTAACATTCTGCACTTTCAATCCAGTTGTCACAGGTTCTATCTCCCACTTCTAGTCTTTCATATGAGACTTATACCTATGGTCTGAGGGGCTTTCATGGCCGAGTGGTACAAGATGCTTGCCATGTGATTACTTGCCTCTAATGTGTCCATGAGAATGTTGCCAGTTACTTGTGGAAGGTCAGTGGTTCTACATTAGTGGTGTTTGGTGTCTCAAAAGTACTTGGATTTTCTTTAGCAGTAAAACTGGCTGCCATATATAGATTCTCTAGATCTGAAAATGGTGCAAAGGCCATAATGATCTATCGAAACATGAGGTCTTGTGTCTAAATGACTTCGGCTGTTAGAGATAAACATCAAAACAACAGAGGCTCCATGTGCCCAAATGTACTAAGGTGCTTGCTTTTACAGATCACTTGCACATCTCACTGAGTGAGTTTTTGTCACAGATCAACCAATTTGTGTTGGTGTTCTTCCTCCACCTAATATATTGGCTGCCGTGTTGAAACATCGCATTAAAACCCACCAAAAACAAACCCAACCAAACTAAATCAACCAACTAATCAACAGTTGCAACAGCAGCAAAGGTACTAGTCCATCATTTTTGCCACAGCTGTATGAGTTTATCAATTTTGACTCTAGTAATTTTTTTAGACTTTGAAGATCGTCAATTATGCCTTTCTGACAGTTACCTAAAAGTTATCATCTAAGTTTTGTGTGTGTGTGATCTCTGATGAGGAGGTGGTGGTGGCAGGAAAAACCATTGTTCCATATCTCCATAACACTTAAATATCTGTCACTCTTACTTACTGTTCTACTCTTTTAAGGCTCAACTGATATCAAAATACTCAAAAAATGTCATCTCTAGTTGTATAGTGATTATTACTGTGGTCACGTGGTTGTGGTGGGGTCTTGGTCAGGATGGCAGAAAGACCATAGGCTTACTCCATATTTGACAGCTAATTACAATGCTGTCAAAAGAATTAAAACTTTTCTAACAATTCATTTGGATTTGGATTATATACTTGATTCATAGTCAATGAACAGGTTCTAAAATTGATGTGTTTATTTTGGAGCCATGTTCCTCCATCACATTCAAGATCTGAATATACCAAAGGTGAAGATAGTACAGTTTAATCCTAAATTACTATCATGTTGACTTCAAATGTTATTGAATATGAGACTTTAATGCCAGAACTTATAGCTTCAGTGATTTTTGGGTTAAAAAATGAATTTCTTCTCAAACAACTCAATTTGGTGCAGATTACATTGTGTTTTAATGATGCTATGAGAAATCTTGATATGTAAAACTGCACAAGAAACGAACATCAGATCAGGAAATTAATATCACTGGGAAAATACTGATTGGAATATGCAGAAATAATGATATTATTTAAATGGAATATGTGGTGACAATACGAGTGCTGGTTCTACAACTCTGCCAAATACATTTTTTACAACTAATCTGTTGTTTCTACCAACACTCTGTAAGATGGCAATAATTTCTGCACATATGAAGTTGACCCACTTAGTCCCTTGTTAATTAATAGTTTAGATTTTACAACACAACTAAGCACATTTTACCTGTTGACAATAATACATGATCACAAATATTGAGACTGCAAGAAAACAGAAGCTACAATTTTATTAAAAGTATTGGTACCAGTAAAACTAAAGACGGTAAAAAAGAATCAGGACAAACAGATTAGGAGTGTAGTAAAGAATCCATATATCAGAATGACATAATCTTTTTTCACCAATTTCATCATTAGTTAATGATACTGCTTCAGAATGTTGTGTACTAGATAACAGTAATCCAATTTGTAACACAAATACCAAATGATGGTTTGGAACTAACTGCCAAAAGGTCTGCAGAAAATATCACCATGCTCAAAATATACATAGGAATAGCCAAACATAAACAGGACAAATTTTATCCATCTTGCTTTGAGTTTACACAGACCAGTCAGTCCCTTATGTTTAATGTCATTTAATTTTTGCACATAGAGAGCATGTACTTCATTTGGTAATACATCTACATGATATGAAGTTAGTCTCATCATTCTTTTGTTGCCATCGTGGTTCTGCCAACTACAGATCTACACACACTTTATTATGTTGTATGGGGATTCTCTGATGAATCCTATGAGCATTAATCTGTTGATTATTTCTGAATTTAATATGATCCTCTTCCTCTGTGTATGAATATTATTCTCTGCTAAGAACTCCCTTTCATTGTCTGCTGTCTGAAAAGAAAAATCCTTAACTAGCTTGAACAAGTTACTGTTCTTTATGGTTGTGCAGTTTTCAACATCTCACAGGTATTCTCTTGGATATCTCTGTTCCAAAAAGAAAAGTTTTCACAAACATGAACTCTGCCAAAGTTTCACTTCCTTGAATCAGTGCTTTGCTGCCTCTTATGCCAGATTTTTTCTCTTCCATAATGCTGTATTAGGGTTTTAAGTCCAACATTTCCATAGTCTGCTTGTTCAGACATGGGTATCTTGAATGTGCTCTTTTTAATTTGTTAAATCTTTATTTATTCAGTTTATCTGAATGCTTAACTTAAATTAGCACAAAATCTCTCAGTGATGAATGTCTAGAGAAAAGAAACTAAAATTGTACTGAACTTTTAAATTGCCTGTATTTAGGATTGGTAGTTTCAAAATAACGCTGCATAGTAGGTTAGGCCTAACAGGCATCCTGTCCATCCAACATGTATACTCCAACGCTGTATTATCACGGGCTCTATATTATTGTGGCAAACGGGATTTTTCGATTAATTCTGGACACACGCCGTCTAGCGGTTGTTTACAGATGTAAAGCTGTAGCCAGCAAGGATTCAAATATCTTACAGCAGAATTTCCTTTAAAATGTCAACATTTTTTATAACTTTACGATAGAAAAGAATGAAGATCACGTTTTTGTAAAGTTCATGAAATTATGTTGATCATCATATAAAAACCTCCAGTCGAACATGCTATACCTGCATTGGCTTTGATTGCGAAATATATTCAGTGTATCGTCTGATGTTTGATGATTATAGGTCATATACTGATGGTTACATACATGTCCTTACAAAGTCAAGATTGCAATTTCATTTCATGGTAGCCAATATGGACCAAAATTTACAAAATGTTGCTCAAGATCATACTTTTTATACGAACATAAGAATATAATAACAGTTAAACTTTCTTTAAATAAGTAATATTTTAATATTAATAATAATAATATTAATAATAGTTGTTATTAATAATAGTTGTTATAAAGTTACATTTCTTTGCCCATTTTACATTTATAATTCATATAAAGTTAAATAATAGTTGCATTAAATTTGCAATGTTGTTATTCATGGATTCTGCATGGATTTACACTTGAATCACGTTTGTGTGTTGGATTTTATCACTGGATCCTTTCCTTTATTGTGGAAATACTAAACCAGTACAAGCGTGGCCATTTATTCTCATAGGTAAGTCGTATTTTATATTTATTATAATATCTGCATTCTACCATACTAAGTTGAGCAAATATCGCGATAATACAGAGTTGTTCCCCATGGTACTTTAATCTGGGTCAGCCACCGTATGCTGTTATATTTACATTTAAGCGCTTCGTTTGACAAAGATTTTTATAGGAATAGAAAGATGGAAAGACATTCAAACTTTACAAATTATAAGTAAGCAACAATAGCAAAACAGTTTTACTATGTACCAGTAAGAACATTAAGTACCGCAATAATACAGCATTCCAGGCTACATCGTACTCGCACTCTACATCAATTTCGGGCTCAAAATCACACACTGGTATTTCCAGTGAGAGTTTCCCATTGTCCAACAGACTGATATACATCAAATTCACTGTCACCATAGCTATCACCAGCCAGGATCTGCCAACTGAAAACGTCGTCTGAAGACTAACCCCGTTGTGATTCAGCCATTTTGTTTTCCTGTGTGGCCCTTTTTTGAAACACGCATTTGTAAAACTTCCATAATGAAAGTAAGGTTAAAACTACCATAAATGCTTGTTTCAGTGCCAATGAACCAATCAAATTTAGTTCAACAGCCATTCATGCCGAACTGAAGTATCCAGCTATTTTAACGTATGCACATCAAACGCAGCAAGACCGTTACTGGTAACGCGGATTACGTCGCGACATGCACTTTTAAAGTTGAATAAAAATTGCATACTGTGCAAAGCACACGTTTTATAGCCGCGACGTTGACGTAATTTGTGGAACGCATATCACTGCTTTAAAAGTATGCGAATTCGTACAAATTTGGTGCACTCGCGTGTACTGGCATCACTTCTAACCCAATGTTTTATTCACGTGAGTTAGACCGCTAGGAGGGGTGGTAGATGCGACTTTCAATATATATTCTTTTTTTTCTGACAACCCCACCAGTGATTTCTCATTTTGTTAACACAACCCACAACAGAAGTGATTTTCCTAACCAACCTTCCACTGTCAGAATCAAAATAGTTCGAAACACAACCACCTACAGAAGTTTTTTTGAAGTGCCGTCCCCGGGGGGGATATATGTTTTACTGTACTGGAACAGCCCTCACCTGTAGGAAGGCCAGTGGATTGCCTATACAGATAAACATCACTCAAGTGTCTCTTTAGTAACATGCATGAACAGGACATGACTGGAGTAAACCATGTATAGAAAAGCTTACCTGTATTTGTCAGACCAGAGCAGAAGCTATACAGTAATATACAAAAGTTTCTATATTGCACATAAAAACCTACAAATAAAAAAGGAACTGAAAAGTATATCCATCAATGTCCATTATGAGACAATTTTACCTGTAAGAAAAGGCCCAACGATGTTCTATGTAAGTAAAATCAATAAAGTGTCACTTACATAACTATGAATTAGTTCTAGCAGTCGACCTAATGAGGGCAATGAGGCATCAATATATTTTTCAAATCAATTCACAATACTACCTGTAGGTGGGCTCAAAGACGGATTATACAGGTAACTTCAGTGCACCTGTCTTTGAATACATGGTGGGTCAGAGATGTACCATAAGATCTTTACTTGGAAATAAGCTATAGCAGACGAGCTAATAATGCAATGAAGTGTCCAGTTTTAATATAATTTACAATATTACCTTTAGAAAGGCACAAGGACAGCCTGTACAAGTAAAATCATTGAAGCATGACACCCGGATGCTAAGAATGCCTTGGGATAGAAAACTCACATGTATGTACCTGTTTGTAGTGGAATTATACATTTATTAAGAGTCTTCTACAAGCACTAGAGACTTGCACACACATAAATATAATAATGTGAAATTGCATAGGATACCCTGTAAGTACCTAGATATGTGATGATGACAAAGTGTTAGAAAACTGAAAATGCAGAACTCTGTTGGCACAGGAAGATAAAGTTGGAAATGTAGATGGGGTATACTTTTCTCAGAAGTGAAAAAACTCTGCCAACTTACAAGGGAATATCTTCCAAGTTGATTCTGGCTTTTGCGAGGACTTTTGAGATGACAGTGTGCTTCTTAGCACGAGCAGAAGTAGTAACCAAGATATTCTTGGGATTTGGCACCAATCCCTGTACCAAGTGGAGATCACTCTGCCCAAGCGTCCCCTAGGTGGGCATACAACTTTTAGCTTTTTAGCTAAAAGGTTTTAATCTGGGAGGGCTGGATTTGCGAGGTAGTAGTTCTCCTAAGGTATTATGATTGGGTAACGTATTTAAAGAAACAATATGATGGTGAAAGGCTGAAATATATGTCAGATTAATTGTTCTGCTTATATGACAGTTTATCTGCATTTATGGAAGCGAGCTACATGAACCTGTGATATCATACATATAACTTCAGAATGAAGTCCTTAACTTCATTTGGCTTTCATGCCTGAGACTACACAAAAGCTAAAGCTACAAATGATAGACAACTCTTTGCCAGATCTTTTGCCTCAATGAAATATTCTTGCCAGTTAAAAGGTCTAGTTTAATTGGGGTCTAATGATTTCTAAAATTAGGTTTGAAGGCCATGTTACCGGAAGAGAAAATTTCATAAACTCCAGGCCAGACATAGATTCATTCAAATATTTATTCCAGCATCAAAATGCAAATATCTTGTGGGTGATAACCAAAGGACACAGTCTAGACTGGTTCACACAATATACCTGACTTGTTCTAAATTTCTTTGCTACTTGTGTCAGAAACTCTTGTTTCTCCAGTTTCTTGCCCTCCAGCCATTTCAAGTCCCCTGCTTGCTCCTGAAACGTCTCAATGTCAAACTTTGAACAAAAAGAAAAAGAAATCAACTTTACAGTAAATCATAGAAACATCTGTCTGCTGTGCAAAATGCATAAAATATTTAAGTTCTTCTGCAAATGCCCACAAAGTCTGCATATCAAGAAGTTACTGTTGCTAAACATTTACATTTGTTTGTCCATTTGAAAGATTTGAAATATGTCTGAAGCATGACAGATTTCATCTGTAAAAAGCACAACATCTGAATGCAATCCAGTAATCTTGATGAAAGTTAGTGTGTGGCAGCAAATGTGGGCACATCAAGCAACTATGTGTCCTAACAACAGAAAATGACATAAAATGCCAAAACATTCACAAGACCAAGCTGAAATAAAACAATGCCCTGTTAATTTTATGCTGATTAAATCAGAGGGGAAACCTTAGCTCAAAATAAATGTCTTTCAACATCTGATCAGAGATAAAGTCATGCTTTTAATGTTTACAAAATGTATGTTTTAATGAATAAAATATATTGTGGGTATGTATCTCAGATGGATTTCCTGTCTCAGTGGCTGTAATATCTTCAAACACTTTAACAGACATAAACAATCACTGTGGAAAGGCCAAAGGCATTAGGAATATCTGTGACATAGATGGATCAACAAAGTGTCTAAACAGCCCTTACCTGTGACAAAGCATTCAGGTACTTTTCAAACCTTGGTAAATTCAAGTGACCTCCCTCATTGATGTAACCTACAGACAACAAATAGTGCAACTTCATTACATCATACAGAAGTGTTTGTTAAGATTATGAAATGTATGAACAAGCTGAATATTGTAATACAGATTGAACTTCTACATTTATTGTGAGATTCAAATGACATGTCTTTACTTTTTCAAACACAGTGGAAAATGTAGAGGTGTGTATGAATTAAAGTACGAAAATTCTCATGCATTTCTAATTTTAAATGTCAAATTTTTTTCATTTTCAGAAAGGTCCACTGAAACAGATTCAGTAAGTAACTAGTTATACTGGGTTGTATCTTGATGGTGTGAAATTATGCCAGCTAATGACTCCCACATATAACATCACTTATTCTGGGGTGAACAATTTTTAAGTATGAGGTTGTGATTGGTTTGTTATCATGCCGGAAAATTTAAACTAAGTGCTTTTCCCTAGAACACACAGAGGCAGCAAACTGAGTTGGCCTGGAGGGTACCAAATATGCCACATTTGGATTACAAGTCCAATGCTGTACCAAATAGGCTACTGCAGCTCCTTTTTAAAGTGGGGTGGACTGAATAAAGCCAACTGGGGATTTGGGATCAGGGCATTATCACAGCCAACAGGTAGCATTAAAGGAGCCAAACAAATAATTCCTAGTCCTTGGCTTCTATTGATAGCCTTGCTTTCAGATTATGTTGTGTCCGAATGATGTAAACACAGATCTCCTTAACTCATCTCACATCCACATGCCATATATGTATTTATGTATGTATGAATGTATGTATGTATGTATGTATTATTAGTATATAACTTTATATTCTCTATACATATACTGTATAATTAGTACATAACTATATTCTCTGACCACACCCATCCACCCACACATGTATGCATACATATATACATATACTAAATACATATCTGTATATTCTTTAAACAAGGAGTCTCAAACTCAAATCACCATGACGGCCACATAAGGACTAGTACAATGGCTCAAGGACCGCATCAATGACACCTTTTCATAAAGCGAAAGCAATTCATGTGAAAGGTAGCCTGTTGAAATCTTGGAAACAACAACTAAACAATGTAACAATTAAATATTTATCAAAACTGGCTGACTCTGAAGAAAAGATTGGCAATATCATTTTCAAATTCCAGGTGTCATTTTGGGCTCTGTATTGTCCAGTTTCTTAGAGCCAAATATATTAGATCAGGGTAAGCAACTATGTAAATAACAAGCAAAAAAGAAACATTTTGTTTCTTTCACATCAGTTATTTTACAAATTCCACACCTAAAATGACAACATTTAAATTTTGTCCATTAATAATAATCTTTTAAAAGGAAATAAGAATATAATATTAAGGATTATTTTTTCTTTCAGTTCATATTGTCACACATTTGACAGACCAATTTAAGTACAATGGATTCAATCCAAACTGTCATACATTTGACAGACCAATTTAAGTACAATGGATTTAATCCATACTGTCATACATTTGACAGACAAATTTAAGTACAATGGATTCAATCCAAACTGTCATACATTTGACAGACCAATTTAAGTACAATGGATTTAATCCATACTGTCATACATTTGACAGACAAATTTAAGTACAATGGACTCACTCCATATTGCCATACATTTGATAGACCAATTAAGTATGATGGATTTCATTTTGGTCATGGGGTTCATAGCAGAATCATGTTACATCTGGAATCGTGTTATCCCTTACTGTATTGAATTGTGTTATCACTTACTATATTGAACTGTGTTATCCCTTACCTTTTCAATAAACAACATTCTATATGTTTTACTGACCTCCACAAGATGGCAGTACCTCCATGTATGTTTTCCATAACATTGGCAGGGCATCATGGTGAATGTGGAGATGAGGTAGGTGAGGGATAAAGTCATTTCCCACAAGGAATCCCATCATTACCCAGTCGTCAATAATTTTCTCCAGGTCATAATCAAATGTGATTTTATCCTGAAGAACAAAAATATATATAGTTTTCATAAAATATGGCCAATTTCACCAAAATATGTCTTAAGCATAAGCCTAGAATTGAGGCATTTTGATTGATCAATTTTATGACAGACTTAACACCAAAGAGATCACTGCAGTAAAGGCTTGAAGTCCATACTTAAAATCTCTCAATTAAAATATCCAGGCCTGATCTGTGATTTATTCAACTTTTTACAGCACAGTTAGCAGAGGTGAAATTATAAAGGTGGTGGTGTCATTTTTAATGTGTTGACATGTTGGTTCTATTTCTACTAAGCAAATTACAGACAGACATAGACTTATCTGTTCTTATGTTATTCTCATCCTTGATACACACAAAAAAAGTACTTCCAAAGAGACAACCTGTCAGGCGTCAGTGATTTGTATGTAGCATTTTAGGCCATTTTGCTGCTCCATTTGATGAGATACAAGATTTGTCTTTGTCACCATATCCTTTGTTTTGCACTGCATAAATGTTTTCAAAACATCTTATTACCAATTTCATGTCTTTCTTTAAATTAGAAGTCAATACTGAGCTATCTTCAAAACAGAAGAAATGGTGCAATTTCCTTGTACAAAGGAAATCTTATCTAGAACAAGTATGAGTTTGGGAGTGGAGATGACTAACAACCAAATACTTCACAAAGTACTTCCCACAGATGCAAAACAACTGCTGTGGCCAGACATTCATTTCTGCCAGTGAAAAACAAAACTTTATGTAACACCCACTCCCCTTCTGCAAATGAACAACATGACTACAACTTGTGCAGTTTGGAATCTGGCCTCTTGCTGACTTTTTACTTTCTTCTATTTAGGTCCAGTTGAAACATTCAGTGACTGATTACATATTCATCAGAGTCAAAGGAAACACTACAAACATGTTCCCTATGTTTGGGGTCCCAGTGGCAAAGTGGTCTAAAGTGCTTGCCATTACCAATCACTGCCATTTCATCTCCATCTGCATGGGTTCGAGCCTCAGGCTTGGCCAATGTGGGTATGTGAGAAAGCCGCCAGTAGCTTCCCATGGACTGATGGTTCTTACCGGGGTTTTCTTGGATTCTTCCTCCATCAGTTATACTGGCTGCCATATATAGCCTATCTTGTGCTGAGAAATGGTGTTCAACCCCAAAACAACAACAACAACCATTTCAGTATTTTACAAATCATTTAATAGTCAGTTTTGTGCAAAGTCTCTGTTCCACCTGTATGTAAATGACCTAGTTTGGATGCTAATACAGTGCTTCCAGTGTGTCATGCAGTGAAGATGCAACAGTTAGTTCACATCAGTGGGTATTGTTTCACTCTGGACTTGAAAAAACAACAATCACCAATTGGAGTTAAATGGGACACTGGGACACATTTCACTGTATGACACACTGGAAGTGTAGCCTTCAAGTTTGATGCAAGTAGACATGATGTGAAGCATCCAAGAAACTTTGCACAATGTGGTTATTAAATAATCAGTAAAGGACTTAAGTCATACATGTGTAACAGATCTGGAATGTCTTCTTTTTGCTGATATATGTTGCCAGTGGCTGAGTGTGATGAATGGATCAAGTAATCAGCATGGAATTGATGGGTTTGGGACATGGGGACATATTTCAAACCAGGTCAGTTAGCCACATTGTGTTTGTTATTTGTAGAAGATGAGTAGGTGTTGTCAATAGTTTTTCTTTTCTACTGACAGAAATGAGTGCATGCTTCCTGCCTGCTGTATCAAATGAATTCTCAATTTAAAGAACAAAAAGGCAAATGACTAATGATTATTCATGACCACTGAAAATTAAAGTAACATTACTGGATAAGTACAGCTTTGTATCGATTTCTGCATTGATATGGAAAAAGTATCAAGATATCAATAGATCGTTTCACCACTTACTGTTAGTCTAGGTTTTGCATCTCAGTTTTCAGATGTGCTTGTATTAAATGCATGCCAAGTGAATATGTCAGAATATTTCATGACAGAACAGAATATCCTAAACAAGAGTCCCTTGAATGGACTGATGCTCTACTGTCTGTAAAGAATACCTTGGAATAATAGATAAGAACATCTCTTGTTTTTCACTGCCGAGTGTTGAAACCATTCCTGATATTCTTTAACTCAGGGTTTTGAATATGCTAGTGTGGTGGCCATACTGGATGTAAGACTGGCACTATTTTCTTTATGACAAGCTAGATATCGTTTGAAAAACTCAATGCCAATATGGCATTCCACTCAGGTGATTTAGAGACATGGTTTTCAACAAATGCATTGTGGCAGTTTGTGGGGCACCATTATCATTTAGGACCAACTATATATCATTAGAAGTCTGTTGGAGAAACATTTATGTTGATATGACCATCAATTCTGGAGAAATAGTTATAAGATTTTAAAGATGGCCACCATGGTGCCATGCTGGATATTAGATAGCATCATTTTCATTCATGAACAACTAGACACTTTAATTCTGGTGAAAATCAAATACTGATATGGCTTTCCATTCAGAAGGTGAAGCAATAACAAAGATTTTAAGATGACTGACATAATGAAGGTCGGAACTGCACTATTTTCATTTAGTGTCTTTTAGTGAACACCCCATGTTGAAATGACCATAGATTCAGGAAAAGTGGTTCCAACAAGATTTTCAAAATCGCTGCCATGGTGGCCATACTGGACATCAAATCAGCACCACTTTCACATAGGATCAACTAGACATCATAAGAAGACTTTTCATTACATATTGACTGTGATGGTCATACTGGATATTCAGTTGTACCATTTTCATTTAGGATCAACTAAACACCATAAGAAGTCTTCTGGTGAAAAACCCATGTTGATGACTTTCCACTCAGGAGTAGCAACAATAAGATTTTCAAGGCAGCTGTTGTGACAGATGTATTGGAAGTCAGATTGGCACTATTTTCATTTACAACCAGCAAGACATCACAAAAATTCTAGTGAAAACCTTATTTTGATCTAACCATCCATTCAGAATGGGTAATAATAACAAGATTTTCAAGATGGACGTTTGTGGAGCAACATTTTCATTTAGGACCAACTAGACCTTGGTATGTAAATGTGTGTTGAGTTTCATGGAAATCCTCTGAGTAGTTAAGGAGGAGTGGCAATTACAAACATGCTAATAGATGGAAGTATGACAGATGATGGACAAATGGCTATCCTATAAGCCTTTCAGGTTCATGAGCTAAAAGTTGCATCCAGTTGAATTTCCTACGATTACACTATTGTTTGCACCATCTAAATTTTGTATATAAACTGTCTTTTCAAATCAAATATTTGTCAAAATGGGTTTTAATTAAATGTTTTGTAACTTTTCCTTCAGTTCCATTTTCAATACTTCTGTGATAAAACTGAACTTCTTTTCCCAAGCATACAAGGGAAATGAATTTTAAAACAATCTCAGAACTAATTTAGTTGGTTTCCAGAATGAAATGAATTAACAATTGCCAGCAAGGTAAAACAATAATTAGATAAAAATGTATTTGATGCCAGAGATTACTGGGTAAAACAGGATGAAACTGAGCAGGATTCATATTTGTTTTGATCATAAGAAACTATCAATTAATAAAATATATATTCTTCAGGAAAATTCTGTAATAAATTTTTGTGATATTTAAGTTCAGATTCTGTTTTTGACTTTAAAGTTTTTGAATTCCAGGTTTTGATTTCCATTACCTTGTCTCATATCTAGTGTTAGGACTAGATCTTCACTGCAGCTAGGCTGTTAGCAGCACTGGTCTTTAAAAATCTAATGTGTGCAAACAAAATATGCAATAAATATAAGTTTGAAAGGTTTTATTTCGTTTTAGTTGTATACTCTTTTGACTACAAGTTCTGCTTACCAACCTTAAGTGGTGAGAATTCAAAGTCCAGGTACTCCCTGAACAAGGACAGATGGAGAAGATGAAAGGTAGTTTCTTCTGGTGTAGCTGGCCTGTGTAAAGATAATGAAAGAACAAAAATGACTATATCCAGGCAAATACAGTATACATTGATTCAAATATGACAGTAAACGTTTAAGTCAAACAGAGGTTGTAACTCAGTAAAATTTGGAAGGCAAAAAGAATACCATGAATGGCACACTATATGCCCATCACATGTTAAACAGTCTTCTATACATAACATTTAACACACTTAACCTAATATGCAGAAACCATTATTTGATTTCCAGACTTACCAGAACTGTGACCTCTTGACCGTTAGGCCCCAGAATTACTGTTACTTTATTACCTTAAATGCAAGCCATCCACAATGTTTGGCCAAGAAATATACTCCAGAACAAATGTTATTCTGAAAATTCCTGTTTTCTTTGACAAACAAGACCCTGACCTTTGACCCCCAAATTAACAAGCATCTTTCATACCATAAGTGCAAGCCCTCCAAAATTTTGGGTCAAGGTATGTTGTCTATAACTAACGTTATTATGCAAAAACCATTTTGCTTATTTCAACCAGTGACCATGACATTTTATCCTTTAAAAATAAACATTCTTCTTCCTTCTGTCAGTTTTCTTGACTGTTGACCTATCAACCCCCAAATTAATAAGCACAGCATCCATAAAGTTTGATCCTGATTGTGGTACAGAACTAATACTATTGTGCAGACAGAAACTGTTTTTGTTCTTTCAGTAAAAGTGACCTAACCTTTGATCTTTTGACCCCCAATCAACAGGCTTCTCACTTACCTTACAATCAAATCATCAATAAAGTTAGGTTCAGGTAGATGGAGAATTTAAATTAATATGAGAAACCATTTTTCTTCTTTCAATCACAGCTGCCTTGATCTCTGACCTTTTCAGTCCACAACTGATCGGGTTTTTCTTTACTACAAGTGCAATCCATCCATGAAGTCTGGTAAATGTAGATGATGGGCAACTCAAGTTAATGTGCAGACATGTAACTAACATGAAACACACAGATGGGCAATATCGTAACTAAATTTGGTTTCATTCCATGCAGTTCTTTAAAACATTATGAAAATGCAAGGAAAATTTTTTAAGTGAGACAAGGGCCATAACTACCGATTCATTAGTCACCATTATTGGGCAAAAATGATTTTATTTAAAAAGCTAGGCTATCAAGTTTTTTTTTCGTAGTAGCCTATTGGTCTAACATCTAATTTTGAAATTTGTTGTACTCTGTGTTTTTCTACAAGAGTTTCACTAAAATCCTGAACATTTGCCCCCAACTTGAGATTTTGCACTGTCTTGCGTATTACACTCTTCATAATGATATTATTTTGCCAAAGGTAAAGATAGTATGATAGATTAAAATAAAATTCTCAACTTGTAAATAGTAAATTCAATTTTTTGGGTAAATATTTATTTTCTAAGAGAAGAAGTACTCCTTAAAGCCAGTAAAATCTTTATATTTTACTAAAATAAAACACGAGTTTCTTTTTTTTCCAAATCTTAAGACTTCTTCTCAAACCATATAGTCCATTTGATGTTCACTGTCATCCAAAAACAAAGACTTACAAATTTCAAAGTAATCTCAAATAGTTTGATTAATGGAAACAAAAATTGAAAAAATTAAGTTCTGTAAAACCAAGCCTGCTGATACAGAATTGCTTGTTCACTCGTGTCGCACATACATGCCAACCCCTGGTGAGGAAAAGGTGTAATCCAAGTGGACAAAAAGAGTAATCCAAGCAGAAAAAGAGTAATCCACATATAACATAATAAAATTCAATGAGCATATGTACAAAATGATTTATTTACCCATCTGGTCTTTTAATATCAATTACTGCTTCAAGTTTTTATATGTAGCACTTTGAGCTTTAAAAAGCAACAGACTCTCATATTGCATTTCAAAACACTTTGTACCAGCTGACACTATGAATGTTTTGCACACCAGCAGAGCACTAAGTGCTGGGTTACAATGCCTGGATCTGAATTCAGTTTCATTTTTATTAACAATACTGATCAATCTCTCACAGACAGCATTAAAATAATAAAGAATCAATATTCCTTTCATAACCTGACAAAGAAGAGGAAATTTTTTATCTCCCAGTTATTGGGTCTTTTAGCTGGGAAATAAGGTGCCAATGCACATCAACTCTGTCCACATGAAGTACACTGTCAGGTAGAATGCCAACTTGATACTTCAGGAGTTCTCCTTCTAATTTGTCGGCAGCCTTTCCTGCAGCAAGGTGCATCATATGACAGGGACAACCTGATATATACACTGACGGAGACATTTTTCAAAATATAGAATGCAACTCCTTTACGAATTCCAGTCATCACTGATGAATTATCAGCTGAAAACCCCATACAGTTCTACCAACATGTGTTTATTCAAAGCATCATTAAACAAATAAAAAATGTTTTCTCCAGTGGAATCTACTGTTAATTCTGGTAATGAAAGAAGAGCACTCTGATTTTGTCCTTTTCGCTGTCCAAGTCGCATACACAGACTCGGTACAACTTTTTGCCATCATAATCACTACTCCTGTCTGTTGCAATATTAAATGGCCCAATTTTCATGGCCTCTGCAATTTTAAGTGAATTATCTTCTGCTAAACACCAAACAATATTAGATGATTTTGTTCCCGCACAGGCATATTTTCTGCAATTTTGGAATCAGGAAACATCTGTTTTGAACAAAGGACCGATGTAGTCTTTTACCACTAGGGGTAGTCTGTGTTCTATTAAGAACTTGGTAAATAATGCCTCTTACATTTATAAACTTTGTGTTCACAATTTAGTTCTGTGTAAAAATGTTACCTTAATACTGGAGTTAGTAAAATGAACTAATTCAAGGTTTCTTTGTTTTACCACCATGCCCAATATTAAAATCCTTTCCACACAGCCTGCAATGGGCGTGAAGCTGCCCTAGAATGGAGCGCTGTATTGTGTAATTCATGTATTCATATTTTCGTCTTTTTCTAATCCATCTGTGAAATTATCTGAAAAACATTTTTGCTCTAACACATGCACTGACAAGGTCAAAAGTTTGAAAGTAGAAACCAGCATTTGTCTCGTGCAAATAGGGCAGCTGCTATAAATAGAACATAATAATGCTAGGAAAGTGCATGCAAGTCTACGGACAAGCGTACTCTTATGTTGTAGTTACGTAGAAGCCGTTTTTTCTAGAACACAGTCTATGGGATTAATGGGATGTTAATAAAAAGGAGAAAACAAATTATTAATTTTTTTGAGGGGGATATACCAAAAACGCGTAATCCAAATGCAATTACACGTAAGGCGTAATTTAGTGAAAAAGAGTGTAATGATTACGCCAAAAGAGTAATGGTTGGCATGTATAGTAGCATTTCAGAGTGAAGATTAATCAAGATGGACAATTGATTTATTACCTTTTGTTTTTATCTTTCCTGCCGCCAAATCTTACTTCCTCACGCAGTAAAGAGAAATGTGGCTCATGTGTAGCTAGACCAAGCATCATCTGAAATAAAAGCAATGATAATACTGATTCCTAGCAATGAAAATTACAAGACTATCAAGAATAAATAGCAAATTAACTTGGAGACCTGGTCTTGTATTGACAAATCCCTTTATACCAAGCAGTATTCAATTTAGAAAAAAAATAACATATTTAGCATACCAATGACTTGGAGGGTTGAAATGATACTAATTAACAAAAGATCTGATGGAAGAATACAACACAGAGATACTGTTACTTATGGTCTCTTTTACTACAATAAACATATGGCTGTAAACAATCTTTATAATTTTGTAATAACCTGTCTTATCTTTATGTTACTAGAGAAATGCTGTTAACATCTGAAAGATTAGTTAAAAATTATTGTCATTTCTTCGCAGAAACATTTCCCAAGATTGGTTCAAGTATTAATAACAGCAAAATAATATCCAAAGGAAATAACTATCAGGTTTAATATTCTACCTCAGGATGAGTTGCCTCCCTTTACATAAAAACTGTCACGAAAAGGCAGTGGATCTGAACTTTGTTACAAAATTATGATACTTTTTCTAGTAATGCAAACTATACTTTGCAAAACAAAATGGACACTGCTATAAGCATGAAGGTCTTGAAATCCCTGCAAGCCAAAAACTTAATCTTCCCTTTTCCTAAATTTATTGGGGGAGGGGTTAACTGCAATCTGTCTCTAAGTTGCCGCAGTTGGTTTCCATATGCTTAAATATAAAATCTAACACTTCATATCTTGGCAAACAGATGCTGAAAAATTTTGTAAAGTTTTTGAGTAAAAAAGGAATTAACAATATGTTCATATGAAATGGACAAATCTGATTATCTACTATAACTTTTCATAGAAAATGAAAAGGGTCTAGTAAAATTTTGAAGGCAAAGTATTTTATTTAAGTCTGAAACAAGTACACAGATGATACTTATATAATGACATAATTTTTAAAGTATATCTGTAAACCTGTTTAATGTTCTTTTGGTGTCTGTGGATTTACCTGAATGTGTATTGAGAACTGTCAACGCATCAATCTCTTGAGTTGGTTACAAATCATATTGTAAGCCATTTGTTACAGACCTTGAAATGGGTAATCTGACCAAACCTGCATTTTGTTTGTATTTCATCAGAGTTCCATTTTTATTCTGTCTGCATTCCGTTCACATGTCACAATCATCTTGTTTTCATTTATAGTCTCAGAAATGCATTCAGAGTGTTTGTTATTAATTTCATCCATACTATCCTTTCAAGCAATTACCAAAGTCTGGTTCCCTCTTTTCAGAATGAAACTGAAATGCATTTACCAAAGTCTGGTTCCCTGTTTTTCGAATGAAACTGAAATTCATTTAATAAAGTCTGGTTCCCTGTTTTTGGACTGAAAATGAAATGCATTTATAGAAGTCTGGTTCCCCGTTTTTGGATTGAAACTGAAATGCATTTACAAAAGTCTTGTCCCCTGTTTTTGGACAAAAACTGAAATGCATTTACCAAAGTCTGGTTCCCTGTTTTTGGACTGCAACTGAAATGCATTTACCAAAGTCTGGTTCCCTGTTTTTAAGCTTCTTAATGGGACTTCTTAACTATAACTTGTCTTATTAAAAGTGTACTTTATTGAAAATGCAAATGTATAAAAAAAAACAAAAGACAGCATCAAATTTATGATAAAACATAATCACAACTATAATAACTGTAAAAATATAGTTGTAATCCAGTCATTCCCAAACTTTTTCTTGGATATCCTCAGTGCCCCCTACCTTACCCCGTAAAAAGCATTATTCAGCATTAGCATGCCCCCTCGGTAATCCCACTGCCGCCCAGGTGGCGGTACCACCCATTTTGGGAACCACTCTAGTAAAGTATTTGTCAGAAATTTATATTTCTTATTTTGTTTTGTTCAAATAAAAATTCTACTGATACAATCACTGGTAATGATGTTATCACATTAATTGTAGTTATCTGTCTGCCTTGACAACACCACCATAGCTTGTAAAGGGTACAAATATTTTCAGTGTCCAAAATCTGATCATGGATTATCATACAAAAGCTTTTGATCATGGAAATTTAACAGCAGCTAAAAAATAATCAATTGTTAAGTCAACTCACAAAATGAAATACATTTGTATTTCTTTTCATTTCTGTTATCATTCATCACTCTACATTTCTTAATTTGCATTTTCACTGTTTTCTTCCAAAAGCATTAATCATTTCACTTGTGTTAATTCTTCAATACATTTTGTCTGCATTAATTCTGCAATCTAACTACATTAATTCTGTATTACATTTACATTTCACAGGTAAAATGACTTGTTTCAGGGTCAATGCATAATCACTCCAGTAATCCTTGCTTGAGCTGACGCTGATGAGACATAGACACAAAGCCTGTGTTCAGTGAATTAAACAAACCAAATCATATTGCTCTTATATTGCCATTTGCTGCCAAGTTCAACAAAAACAAAGTAGTATTCTGCAGTGCAATTAACCAGAAAATATTTACAACTAATGTGTAGGATAAGCACAGTCAATAGGTTAAATATGCCTTAACAAGTCCACATTTAGATCATACAGTCAAAAGGTTAAATATGCCTTTCCAAGTCCAGATCTAGACCCTACAGTCAACAGGTTAAATATGCCTTACCAAGTCCGCATCTAGACCATACAGACAGTGCCGGGTGTTAGGATCATAATCTGGCTTGCACCTTTCTGATCGAATGAAGTCCATGATTTTGTGCTCCCCTTCCCCTGGGGTCTGAAAAAAGATGAATCTTTTGCTGAGGAAATCATCTTTTTTTTATTTTCAGAGTCATTCACCACCATACACATACCATTGTTAATTGTAGGAATAATACAGAATGACCTTAATTAAGTACCAATTATGATGAAATTTGTCCTTGATACATGCCTGAAGTAAAATGTCTTTTCTATACTTGCCATTTATATCCATGAATTAAAGTAACAATGCGACTACTATTGTGCAAAAGAAAAAAAAAACCAACTCCAAAAACAACAATGAAACAAAAGTCACAAGAGGGAACTGATGCCCTACTGTTATGAAAAGAATTTTCAGGAATTCAAGATAAGACCATTTCTTCCTTTTAACTGCTGAGTCTTGAAACCATCTCTGATATTCTTTAGCAAAAACACGATTTTTAAATTAATTGCTCTGGTAAGCATATTGGATGGCAGCTTGGCACCACTGGACAAAGTAGACATCATTGGAAGTCTTTTGGTGAAAACCCCACGTTATAATGATCATCTGCTCAGTGGGAATTGTGGCAAGAAGATTTTAAGACAGTCATCATGACAGCCATATTGGCTGTATGACTGGCACCATTTTCATTTAGGACCAACTAAGTATCATAAGAATTATACTGGTGATGTAGCCATCCTTCTGGAGAGCAGAAACCACAAAATTTTCAAAATATTGCTTTCCATTCATGAATTGCAAAGACTTACAAGATAGCTGCTGTGGTGGCCATACTGGACATCAGATCAGTACCATTCTCATTAAAGACCAACTAGACCCCATAAGTCTTCTTTTAGTGATATAAATATCCGTTCGGGAGGAGTAGTCATAACAAGATTTTGAAAATGGCTGCTTTTGTGTCTATACTGGCACCATTTTCATTTAGGATCAACTAGACATCATTAGAAGTCTTTTAGTAAAACCCTGTGTTGACATGACCATTCACTCAGGAGGAGTAGTGATAACAAGGTTTTCAATATGGCAGTCTTGGTGGCCATATTGGAGGTCATATCAGCATCATTTTCATTTAGGACGAGTTAGACATCATAAGAAGTATTTTAGTGAAAACCCATTATTATGGCCATCCATTCAGGAGAAATAGTGATAAGATTTTAAAGATTGCTGCTGTTGTGGGAATACTGGATATCTCACCATTTTCATTTAGGACCAGCAAGAGCATGAGTGTGTGTGTGTGTGTGTGTGTGTGTGTGTGTCTGTGTGTGTGTGTGAAGTTTCAATGCAGTTCTTCAAGTAGTTTAGGAGGAGTAGAGATAACAAACTTGTGCTAATGGATTGACAGATGACAGACGACAGATGGACAATGGATGTTGGACATATGAGCATCACATAAGCTTTTCTGATCTATCACAATGAGAGCTAAAAACAAAGCAGATAAATCATGCCAACAATATATAATTTTGAATACTTAACTGGGATGGGTAACATTTCATTCTGTCAAAATTATTTTGGTGTAATATGTTTTCACAAATAAAGGATTGGATGAAAAGAAAAGAAAATAAAAGACTTTTTTTGCAATAACAGTGGTAATAAAAGTAGTCCACTCTATAATGAAATATACATAGGTGATGTTACATACCATCACAATGGTAATAAAATCAGTCCATTCTACAGTGAAATATATAGGCATGTTATGAATTGTGCATGGTACATCAAAATGTGATAATTTGTCAACAACTTGCAGAATAAGTGTACTCACCAATCCTTTTTATCAAAGGGGGCTATATTATAATAAATTTTGTAATTATCAGATTTACATTCGTTATAGGCACAGTCCTCAGTAATGTAGAGATTCAAGTGCTGAAATAAGCTAAGATTCTTTTGTTTGCCCTTGTTAAACATACAAATAGCCCAACTGTATGTGTTATCTATTCTTTGCTAAGT
This sequence comes from Megalonaias nervosa, assembly GCA_016617855.1. NCBI lineage: Eukaryota > Metazoa > Mollusca > Bivalvia > Unionida > Unionidae > Megalonaias > Megalonaias nervosa. Next base: position 34,650 of record JAECUM010003647.1, on the reverse strand, counting down.
GTTGTGTTGCTATAGCAGCATGTACCTGATGACCTGAAAGGTAGACTCTGACTCCCTGCCAGAGTGGGTCAGTTGAGACTTTCTTCACAACAAAGTACTTCAATTGTTCCTGAAGATCTGCCATAAACTTTGTACCTATAGAAACAAAAGAGACATCATCAGAACCAGAATACCAAGATGGATATCCATCACTCGTTTGCAAAGTTCTGAAAGGAACTGAAGTCATGTAACCATAGTCGGTAAAAACTCTACAGCATTTCTGTGACTGTTGCTAGTATTCCACTTCAGTAGCTACACCAATTCCTTCTCCTCTGTAATAATCACTTATACTAATACACAACCACAATTCATGCTACAAGTCTTCATTATTGTCTATAAAAACTATCTTTCAATTGGAGTGAAGAAATGGTCAGTAAAATCAATACTTGTAGTAACAGCCCATATTACTGTGGAAATTTCCATTTGGAAACACAGAAAAAATATCAAACCAAACAGCTCTAATCCAATAGATGAATGCCATCGCAAATGTTTATATGCATTGACATATATTTCTTGTGTGCATATTACGGACTGTTCATCCAAGATAAAAAAAATGCTTCCAAACAGACTACCTTTTTCTAATCAACCTTTTATTACCAATTTCATGTCTGCACTAAATTTGGAAGGCAACAGAGTGTCATCTTCAAAACAGAAGAAATAGCACAATTTTCTCATGCAAGGGAATTCTTATCTAGAACAAATCCATGTGCAGAACCAGAGACAACTAAGAACCAAATCCTTCACTACTGTAATCCCTGCAGATGCAAAACTGCACAGCCAAGGGAACTCAATTTCAGTCAGTGAAAATGAAATTTTTGACAACACCAACTCCACTTCTACAAATTAAAAAGGTATTCAATTAATGATTACATATATCAGAATAAAAGGAGACATTTCAAACATGTTCCAAATGAATGACTTAAGTATTTTACAGATCATTTCATAACCATTTTTGTGCAAATTTTCTGTTTTTTTAGGTCCTCCTTGGATTGAGTTTGGATGCCAATACTTCTAGTGTGTTACGAAGTGAATAAGCTACATTTAGCTCTGAATGGTGGTTGTTGTTTTTCTCTGGCTTTAAGTAACAATTACCAATCAGAACTAAATGTAACATTTTACAACGTGTTTGACACACAGGAAGTGTAGCCCTCATATTCAATTCAAGTAGACATGATGTGAATGTCTTCTTTATATTGATATATGTTATCAGTGGCTGAGCATGCTTATGAGACAAAATAATTGCATGGAATTGACTGGGGGGGGGGGGCAGGGCAGATTTCAAGCCATGGGAGTTGGTCACCTTGTTTATGATAATTTGTAAAAAATCAATCACAATCAGAAAATTCTGTAAATTGAAAGCATTAATATAGCTAGTCCAGATAACAACATATGACCATGTAAAGAAACTTGGGTTTTGTCAGGAAGATATAAATAACCCTCACTTTCATCATATCACTGTGGGTATAATTGGTGTTCCTGCACTCATATTATTACAGTGGATTCCATTCTTGTAAGGCCACTTTGGCAATGAAAATGTAGCCAGACAGGGTCCATGCTGGACTCCAATATGTGGGCAAAATGAATTCTCCCTTCAGCCAGAATAGGGTAGATGTTGGCCAAAATAGTGAGAAGTGAGTTTAAACAGTTCAAAATTTATAATTTTTAAAGAAGCCACCTTTGACTTTTGGTTTTACAGAGTTTCAGATGATTAAAGTAATGATAAAATATTATTTGCAAAATATTAAAACATTTCTATTTTGCTTAACCACAGTTGTATTGTATAACAGTTACAGTCACCTCATATGTATATTGGGTAATATAATGGATAGAATGATTCAGTGTATTAGTTATATACTGGGATGCTGAAACTGAGTCCTAACTCATTCCAATTGGGCTACAAACATTCCTTTAGGACTTTTTAACCACTGATCATGTGTGAATATTCTGCCAGAATTCTGTCAGTAGCAATTTCTGGCATATATGATCATCAAATTACCAACAAAAAGGACTAAAGAGCATAAAACTTTATCTTTCCACCTATCTCAATGGACAGAAAATTGACACAAAAGTTGAAGTTTTACACTGATTATTAATACATTGAACTGATACAAAAAGGGGGTCATGGTGGCATGAAATCAAGGTACAATTAAGTAAATTTTGCTTTTGGGTATGTTATGATGAGACCACGCACTTAAGGGTGACAATTTTAACTAAACTGCCCCCAAGCAAGGACACTGATGCATAAAATGGGTGACTTCTACTGAGACAGGGGGACCACCATAGTTTACTTCTTGAATCAAAGAAATTTCTTGTTTCTGTACGTTTTAGGATGAGCTGTCTTTAAGTTGAGAAATCTGGATTAAAAATGAAACTGCAAAGCAACAAACCTGGAGTAATACAATTGGAGTCAAATCTTTTTTCTGTAGGGAGCACTTCCCCTTTCTCTCGTGCTTTTCTCTCTAATTCTTCTGCTTCCCTAGCAGATCTGAAACATTCATCAACAAAATTAAATTATTAAAGTGTTATATTTGTGTGTGATTGGGATTTTTAACATAGCCTGAACAATTTTAGTAATATCGCTACAATGTCTTAGTGTGACAGTTTATAGTGATGTCTAGCACTGGGGCACCATGTCCCACCCAGTCACATTATCCGGACACAAGGCCAACCAGTCCTAACACTAACATCTTAATGCTGAGTAGGTGCTCAGCATTAAGATGTTAGTGTTAGGACTGGTTGGCTGCTACTACCACTGTTATAAGTCTTTGGTATGACTCGGCTGGGGTTTGAAACCACACCTCCGCGTTTGAGGTGGACACTCTAACCACTTAGGCCACAGGAGCAGTCTAAATTATTAGTAAAGACATGAAATTTATACAACCGCAGTAATATGATCAAACTAAGCCTTTGCAATCCCAGGTTTGGTATGACTCGGCCAGGGGTTGAAATCATGACCTCCACGTCCGAGGTGGACACTCTAACCACTTAGGCCACAGAAGCGGTCTAAATTATTAGTAAAGACACGAAATTTATACAACCGCAGTAATATGACCAAACTGAGCCTCTGCAATCCCAGGTTCCATTCCACATGTCTGAGGTGCAATGGTACTATATGTACTTGCTGACAAGTCGGACACAAATGTAAACTGCACAGATCCCGATGTACCCTAACATAATGTGCTGCCAGTTCTGGGTCTATGCAGTTTGTTTGAACTAATCTGCAGAACAAAAAACATAGACCCTGATCTCCTGTCACAATGTCTGATGGTAGAACATGGTCTATGTTATTTTGCAGTTGGATCAAACTCATACATCTGTATTTATTGTAACAGGGCTTCCATATTACAGTGGTTCAAGACTTGGGACTAATCTCTTCTGGCCGCTGACCTGTCATATATTATTGATACTAACCTGTTGGACCTCTGACATCTTGTAACTGTTCCTATAAACTCAATGCAATGTGCCACCTAATCCTTTAACTGTTGATTTTTCTTCTGCGTTGTTTAAATTCTTTACACTAAATCTGCCCGATCAATGCCTGGATTATGCAGTCCAGGGCAGTGTATAATCTTAATGATCTGGGAACAGCAAATCAAAAATTTTCAGACTGAGAGTATTTGGTCACCTATCCAAAGCTGACATTTTTCTTATCCATTCTTTTCCAATTCAAAGACCACATTATACCAACACCTGACCTGTCAAGAGCACATATCTTTTTGCAGAAACAGCTGTACTACCAATTTTAACTAAGTTTAAATTTACACTAGATATGTATTTCTACTTTCTCAAATCTCTAAGCCTCTTTTTTCATCCCTCTAACCCTGTGCTATGCTTCCAAGCTTTTTAATGTGCACTTATTACATATGACATTGGTTGAATAGGTCTAGCTTTTGTTACAATGTTCCCACTACTTTCCTGGATAGAGGATTTCTGTATCCACCAAGTCGCTAAAATGGGAATATATTGTGAATAAAATAAAATAGTATCACTGCACTAGAGTATTAAAAAATAAATGACTAAATAATTCAGTAAATAATGAAAAATTCCACAACTTATTTGTACTTAGTGTTTCAGAAGTGTCAGAAAAATTGCATGCATGATCTGCAATTAATCAAGTTTTGTTATCATTGAGAAAAATGTAGAAATTGAGAAACACCAATAACTGATGGAAATACAGTGCTTAGACTTAATTTCATGCATGCACCAGTCTTCAACTACTGAAGTGAGCCACATGAATCAGGCTAATGTATTGTATATGCCGAAGACTATTGATGCAACATTCAAGTACATTTCTGCATGAATGGGAGCACCATGCAGGTTCCATGAATGGGAGCACTGTGCAGTTTCCATGAATGGAAGCACTGTGCAGTTTCCATGAATGGGAGCACCATGCAGGTTCCATGAATGGGAGCACTGTGCAGTTTCCATGAATGGAAGCACTGTGCAGGTTCCATGAATGGGAGCACTGTGCTAGTTCCATGAATGGGAGCACTGTGCAGGTTCCATGAATGGGAGCACTGTGCTAGTTCCATGAATGGGAGCACTGTGTAGGTTCCATGAATGGGAGCAGTGCCTGAGCAGTGTGCAGGTTCCAACAAACAACTAGAGGTGCAAGAGAGCCTGCTCAAATGGCTTAATAATGTACCAGTTGAAACTTTCACTAAGTATGTCTATGCAGTATAATAAAAGCCAACTTAAACTATCTTCCAAACTTTATTATATCATGTCAATTTCACCTCTTTTACCATATCCTGATAAAAATTCTCTTCAAAAACAAAGGCATAATTAATAGGAATATTTTCTTGCTCATAATTTAAGTCATTCTAAATATTTATGATATAATCCTATCTACCATATTCAGGTACTGCAAATACCTTTATCTTTGTCAAACTCATAAAAGAAATTCAAACACATTATTATCTCTGGCACTCACATCATGGATGTATTAATTTCTGAAATAAATATTCACTTCTATGCTTTTAGTTTTCTACAATTTCCTCACCTGAAGGAATAACATGTCCACTGTTCACTCTAGTCTGCATGGTATTTTCCTGCAGTCAAATCCAAAAAACTGAGAGAGAGGTTTGTGTTCAATTTAAATGTTTTTGCAAGTTTTAGTCTCTGAAAGCATTCCTTAGTTCACCTGTATGTAGCATTTATATGTACTGCATGCTTCAATTATATAAATGCCCTTCATTCATGTATCGATACTTTATTTCAAACAATACACTGTCAAAGTCTGTCATTTCCATTTCTTATATAAACACGATGATGTGAATATTATCTGAAGCAAGTTTTAACAACAAGGAACTAAATATTTTAACTTGTTATCAGTTACATTTTAATCATAATGTAAGACAACAGGATATGCTGACTTCCTTGTCCTCGCATAGCTGGAGTGTGCATCATGTTGGCCAATGAAACTGTCTGACTCCGTGGTCTGAGAAAGCTTGTTCTCAAAAGTTGAATTGTCAAAAATTGGTTTGCTGTATGTCACTGATTTCAAGGTGACTTGGTGATAACTGTTAATAACATAACTAGCAAGATTTCTGTTAAAGGAATATTTAGAAATGACGGCAGTCATTTCTAATCATTAGCCATAAACTGTTTTTCTAACTATCTAGTATCAGGGTTCTCAATAGACACGTACCCTCGGGTTCTGATTCCTGGAATTTATATTTGAACCATTTCTGGCAACCTGTGTTGTTTTATGACCCAAGTTGATTTGGGTGAGAGCATCAGACAATTACCATTGATCAGCCTCTTCCATAATTTCCTACTCAGCATGTACTGTCCAAAGTAAATTGACTGTATATGCCAGTGATTGACATTCGCTCGACTACTGTTTATACCTTTATCAGCCAATATTATTGCACCTTAATAAAATCAATAAGAACTGGGCAGAGCTCACGTCATTGAAGTCATGCTTAGGTGAGCGTAACTGAATAAAAATTATATTGTTTTGAGATTATCTTTGATGTTTATGATAGAGGAAGTGGCAATCAATTCTGATTGAACTAACTCATTATCAAATGTGGGTATTTCTTTGATTCACCATCAGCATCCATGTGATTCTACTGGCAGGAGGACAAAAATACAATTTTAAAAGCAGTCAACTGCACATACGTTGTTTTAGTTGAAATCTACCCCACTGCTTTTGAAAAATAAAAGATTTTTAATACTGGAATTATTATTATTATTATTATTATTATTATTATTTTGAGACCAAACAATTGGTATATTTGTATATTTTCTATCCCCACATTACAGAAACCATTGTGAACTGGTCTACTGGGGAACAGAATTCTTGTACTGGTGCAATAATGTGTGGCTGAGTAACGAGATTGTGAAGGCTAACATGTGTACACAACAAGTTTGTTAGTTGACTACCTTACTGTTGTAATGGGGTGGGGTGGGGTGTTTACACCAAGTGTGGGAGGTTTTTATAAGGGTATTACAAGCAATGAAGGGATCAAAGGTGGTGATGGCTTTTAATAAAAATTTGCTGACCTTTGGTGGAGGTGATAAAAATGAGAGATCGACCAAACAATGATTTCAACAGAAACACCTGAATATGTATTTTTATTCTGTTCCATTATTTGTTATTTTGTTGTTCAAGATTTCTCTCTGACGAAAGTTTTAATGGCAGCTGATAACATATGATTTCTCCCAATACCATGGCATGCTGACAAAAACCCCCACTGGTTAATACTCCTCATGATGTACTTACACAGGACAAGTATTGGCGTTAAGTCAGCAACCTTAAAAACTTGGCCATGGAAAAACTGAAGTCTGAGTTTTCTTTTTGAGTGCAGATATTTTGTCACTGCCACATTCTAATCACACAGAGAAGACACTATCCATTTATTCATGGGGAAATTGGACCAGAAAACTAATGAGAGCATGTCAAGTTTGTAAATAATCAAAACTGTCATCATTAGTGGTCACCAGTCAATGATCTTGTGAAGGAAACAAAACGGCTTGTGAATTTTTGAATAAAATTTTTGCAGTAAGCAATGAGATATACGCCTCCTTCTTTTTGATTACACTGGTATACTGAATCGTATTAACTGATCAGAAAGAAGTGTATTTTCTTTTCTGTATCAGTCTTTGAAATGATCTGACAGTGATCATTCCAACCTTCAGGCTCCAAAGAAATAGAAATTTTGAGTAACAATTCTAAGGAGAAGGAGAATAAATCTAAAAAAAGTCTTTCGCATCAGTTTGCTGAATGAATAACGGACAATCCCAGCTACAATATCAAGGCACAAAATCAAATAACTCTTTGAGATTTCCATTTGAGATTTTCATTATGACTCTTGAGAATTTGGTGTCAAGGGTCAAATGTCTCCTCAGTTTTGAAACTTACTGAAAACCCTGAGTATGCATTCTTTTCTCTAGCTATCAATTCAAGCCATTTCTTTTTTTATCTATATGTAGTAGTATATCTATCTTTTTAAATTTTAATTACTGACAAATACATGTAATAATAAAAATGAAACAAAGCTGTTCATTTGTAAAATAAATATAAGAATTTGAAGAATACATCCCATAGTTTATTTTCTTAAAAAATGTTTGTTGTGATATTATACTGTCAGATTTTGGCAATATTAGATCTCCAAGGATAAGTTCAATTTTACAGTCAGCTTTGAATTCTGATTTTTTTTGCTCAGATTATGAACAAGAAAGCAACAATAAGCATACTATGTTCAAAGATTTTATCTTGTTCTCATTTTCACAAAATTCAAGTATATTCAAAGACAACGTCAATGTTTGGTTACAATTCAAGTAAATTCAAGGACATAAGATGGAATTTCAAAACCCCAAAACACTCAAGGATATTCAAGGTCCATACAAACCCAGCTCAGCCAATCAGATGCAAAATCACCTCATAAATATGGACATGTCTCACTTATATTAAATTAACCCAACATTTTTATGATATTAGCAGCTCCTATTTACCAATTTGATTTAAAACTGGATCAGAAATACCACCTCTTGAGTGGTAAGAAGCTCAGCTAATCAGATGCAAGAACACCTACCTCATCAATATGTATGGATCACACACATAACAGACCTTCTGATGATTCAAATCCAAGTTCAATCAACATTGGATTAGAAACAGTCTTTTCAATGCTAACAAGATCAGCCAATCAGATGCAAGATTGCCTCCTCAATATGTATGGATCACTCACATAACTGACCTGATGATTTAAGTCCATTTACCAAGTTGAATCAACATTGGATTAGAAACAGACTTTTCGTTAGTAAGAAGCTCAGCCAAGCAGATGCAAGATCACCTCATTAATATGCATGAATCTCACTCATTATTAAACAAGAGCTTTATTATATAAACCTATAAACAAAGTTTGATCAAAACTGGATCACAAATATGATGTTCAGGATGGTAATAACCTCTGCAAATCTTATGTAAGATCACCATGTTAATATGTACGGATCTCACTCATCATTGGACAAGATAATGATGTTAACATGCACAAATCTCACTCATTAGTGGACAAGATCATGATGTTAATATGCATTGATCTCACTCAATACTAGACAAGATCACCATGTTAATATTCATGGATCTCATTCATTACTGGACAAGATCATAATGTCAATATTCATTTGTCTCATGCATTATTGGATGAGATCATGATGTTAATATGCATGGATCTCTCTCCTTATTAAAATCATTTGAGATCTTGATGGCACCGATCCATATCCAAAGTCAGAACAAAATCAGCAACAAGATCAGCCAATCAGATGCAGGATCACCTGATTAAAATGCATCTCAAACTTGACAGAGTTCTTCATGATATAACCCTTACATGAAGATCTGTAAAACTGGATGAGAAAAATAATCTCCAGAGTGGTAACAAGCAATTATTGATGGATGCAGCGTAACATACGCAGGGCCATGCCATACACTCACTTGACCTTCATCCACTTACACAAAATGTAAAGGATTTAAGGATCGAAAATAGGAGTTATCTATTTCTTTTTATTGCTGTGGCAGTGTGATATTGCAGCCTTTTCACTATCTTTAGAAGAAGTCAGCTCAAATCCAGTAGTATAAGGTTGGGTCAATGCAAAATCGTAGCAAAACTATTTGTGCTGTAAAGGCTGACTACAATTTTAGATTTGTAAAAATGAGAAGACTGAGGGACTTAAACTTCAGTGGTCATCAGGCAAGGTTTACAGGGTAGCTTTGAAAACTTCTTGTACTAAAATATGACAACCTCTTGCACAGAAACAAGAAAACTTTCTGTGGTGAAACATGACAACTTTTTTGCATGGAAACAATAATTTTTTGTATGAAAACGTAACTTTTGGTCGATTCCTAACAAGCAGAGTATTTGTTACGTGGACCATCATACCTGAATCGCCTTCCTCTCTGCTGGTTCATCTTTGCTCTTGGTGCCACCCCATCCACCGCCATGAAGAAAACCTTTCTGGGTTTGATCATCCGGAACAAGAACTGGTAAAAATGTTTGATATTAGCAAAGAAATGAAATGAATTTGCATTACATTTTCAACATTGATTTCCATAAGTATTATCAAGACACAGTTCTGGTTTCCAGGCAACTTTTTACCATCACATGGAGTTCTTTTATTCACTGACGATGATTTGGAATAAGTGCTGATTCATTTTGGAGGCAATTATTCTTTTGAAGCCATTCCTCATGCAAAAAGTTATGAATTTGAAGGCAACAAAGAACATGTCATCCCTTTTCTTAATTAATCCCTACGGGTCTTGGCAGAAAATACAACAATGTAGTGTTACGAGTATAGGCTTGTACAAAAGTAACAAAAAAAAGAGTAAAGCCAACAACCTTTGTAAATTTTAACAGAATAATTTATTTCCCTAGAAAACAAGGTAAAAATATGAAAAAGGACTTAGGTTTGTGAATCGAATCCAAAAATTAATCCTAGAATTAAAAAATATAAGTTCTATCACCAAAAAGTTCTAATTGAATCAAAGTTCGAATCCCGACGAAGTTCCAAGATAGAGGATGATGACGTCAGATGAATGCAGTATTGTACTGATGTGTCAACAGTTCCTTGTTGAATTTTATGAATCAAGAATAATATTCTGGCCTTAGAATTCTGAATAATTTCCACTAAATGTCTTTGTCCAAGAATTTTGATGAGCACTTGTATTTTCCAGGGAATATAAATTATTAAATCCAAATAATAGAAGAAGTTTAAATGAAACTGGCATCAACATTAAAAACACCCTTAGCTCTAAAGGTGTAAACATACAACTGACTATTTCACTACAAAACGTCTGTTTTAACCCTCAACTAAAACGCAGTTTAGACCCACGTGATGGGGTCACGTGATCACTTAATTCGAACCACGCAGAAAAATAATTTCAATTAGCATGTAGGCTAGTATAGCCTTAGCTAAGAATCAATGATTCCCACACTGGAAATAAATTTTACAAAAGGTTGTTTACAACAGAGCTGACACAAGCCAAGAATGACCTTGATAATGACCAATGATTTTCACTCTGTGTTTACCAAAATCTGAACCAAGGTCAGGAACTAGGTCAGCTAAAATATAATGTAGCAACACCGTTATTTCCTAGAACTAAACTGAATTTTCTGAAAAAAAAGTCAAATCCAGTGAATAAAGTTATCATTACAATAACGTAATGAAATAAAAATAAAATAAAAAAGAAATTTAAAACTAACAAACAAGCAGTTAAATTACATATACTTAACAGTAGTAATGAGCACTAAACTCACTTCCATAAGGCTTTTAGTAGCCTTGATTGTAAACATTATCATGCAGAAAATAAATTTTGACTAAAGTGATCTTTACAACGAAATGGTGGCCTCTGTGACAGCACAGAAGATATTAATAAAAGAGAAAATTCTTTTACATATCATAGAAAAGGTACCACAGTGATAAAAGCAATGATTAATTTTGTTTCTCTTTGTTTTAAAGAAATCTCTTTGTTTTAAAGAAATCATTTTTCTTAAAATCTGCTTCAGAAGCTATAATCATTGTACACCCCATGAAGCCAGATTTAACTGTATGGAGTTGTAGACTTCAAGCAACCTTCGAGTGACAGCCAGTAAGACCTTACAAAAGGATAGTTCAATCTGCAGTAATTACTTTCATTTGCATATACAGCACAGTTCGTGCACAGGCAGTTACCTTGACCTGCCTGTACAACATAGTTCATGCATCAGTGATCACCATGATCTGCCTCTACAGCACACTTCATGCATCAGTAATTACCCTGATCTGCCTCTGCAACAGTTTATACATCAGTAATCACCATGATCTACCTCTACAATACACTTCATGCATCAGTAATTACCCTGATCTGCCTCTGCAGCATAGTTCATGCGTCAGTGATCACCATGATCTGCCTCTACAGCACACTTCATGCATCAGTAATTACCCTGATCTGCCTCTACAGCATAGTTTATACATCAGTAATCACCACAATCTGCTTCTACAGCAGTTCATGCATCAGTAATTACCCTGATCTGCCTCTACAACATAGTTTATACATCAGTAATCACCATGATCTGTCTCAACAGCACAGTTCATGTATCAGTAATTACACTGATCTGTCTCTACAGCTTAAGCATGCAGTATAGTCATCTTATTCATATACTCATTTACATGTAGGGGCCCCGAGTGGCCGTGTGGTCTAAAGCGCTTTCCGTTACGGATCACTGCCATCTCACCTCTGTCTGCGTGGGTTCGAGTCTAGGATTCGGCGAATATGGATATGTGAGAAAGCTTGCCAGTAGCTTCTCGTGGGTCGGTGGTTCTTTCCGTGGATTTCCCGGTTTCTTCCTCCACCATTAATACTGGCCGCCATGTATAGCCTATCGTGTGCTGAAAAATGGCGTTAAGCCCCACAACAACAACAACAACAACAACATTTACATGTACAATACAGTTAACCTGCTGATTGTAACCTATCATAATATAGATGGTATAGTCATTAATACTGAGAGTCTACTGTTCAAGCAACATATTCATTCCTACTACAAACTACACAATGTCACAAAGGGCTGTATATAGCATGGAAAAGTATGGGGTCAACAATTAAACAAAGATTCTTAACCTATGTTAATAAAAAATAAAATATAGGTCACAGTGACTCTTTGGTTGTAAGGGAGTGGTACTAATAAAGATGCATCCAATTATCAAGTTTCATGACTGTAATGCAATCTGCACCCAAAAAATGATTTATAAATACAAAACTTAAACAGTCACAAAAGGCAGGAACTAAAAGTCACAATAAAGGTGCAGCACTTATTAAAATGCTTCACCTCACTAAGTTTCACGATTCTAGGTATAATAATATGTATATGACATGTGGAAAATCTCATGAAGACATGAAATAAATCAAACAAATAACCAAAGACAAAACCAGATTAACTGTTGGTCATGATGTGCTTCCTTTCTGACAATGGTGAGGATTATAACCAATGAATATCATCATCAATCTCACAATTCCAACATGCAGAGTATTTCAGAAATGAAAATTAAACAAAATTCGACCACACTGTAGTGTAAAATATGCATCATAATGACCAACTACCATACTGAGGGAGAGCCACAGCAGCTCATTTCGTAGTGTCAGACTTGTAGTCCAAGGGTCACTGGTTCAATGCCTGCCCAGGCCACACTGCGTTGACTGCCTGAGTGTGTCCTTGGGAAAGGCACTTAGCTCCCATTTCCTGTGCATAATATAGTCAAATAATGTGTCCTATAGCTAGAATGCAGAGTATAAAATGTGCAGAACATAAATCATTATAAAATGAACAACCTATCCCCTTTCTGGACTTTCCTATGGTCAAGTATGTTGGAAACATGAACTTGTCTGAGCCAAATCTGAGTCTGTCCCAGGTATCATCATGTGGATTTGTAAAGCCATGCTGATGGGACCACACCTGTTTTTTTAGTGGTTTCAATAGCATTTTTAATGCAAAATCTTAACCTAAGCCAGTCAAACGTGCAATGAAGGTCATAATGACCTTTTGCTGTAAGGATGTGGCACTAACAGTGATGCATACAACTGTTTAGTTTGATGATTGTAGGATCAACAGACCTTGAGATATAAACCTAAACAATAAAACTGAACCAAATTCAATAAAGCATGATATAGGGGTCACAATAACCCATTTTTGTGCTGCAGGTTAAATAGTTGTCAAGAAGTATCCATTAGCAAATCTGATCCTAGGTATAACTGTATGCATACAGGGTGAATAAACATATTTCAAATTTTGTTAAATGGAAAAACGTAACTATGCCAGTAAATATTTAATGTTGGCTACAGTGGCCTTCTTTTGCTCTAAGGCTCAGGACTTACAGAGATGGATCCAATCTAGTTTGATAATTATAGCATGATCAGAGCTTGAAAAACAAACATAAAACAAAAATTTAAAGTTTTCAAGAGGCTTGAAATATAGGTCAGTGACCTACTTTTATAATTAGCCTGCAGTACCAGGGCTGCCACCTTGAGTGGTATGAAAATCAAGATGCTAAATTAAAATAATCAGGATTTGGAAGAAGAAAAATACAAAAAACACAATCAATAATTGCAACCATATGTTTACAAAAATTCCAAGTTTGAATGTATTCCTCATGGAATTTCTGCATCACTTTTGCTCTCTCTGAAGGAGGCACAGCCATTGCAAATCAAAAGGTATAAACCATAGCAATGTTTACTGTCTTATGACAATGACAAGAACAAGGGTTTATAATAAGGCAGCAAAATAGTGATCATGTGAGATTGATATAATGCCAATTGACTCTGAGTACTGAATATTTCCACTTCTGATTTGCTTGTCCCTCTCTTTATCAATTCAATTTTATTTCAATATCAGACTTAGATATATTTTATATTCTGGCATTTTTAACAATTCTGATTTTTGGTAAAATTTGGAAAATCTGAATTTTAGGATTTGAAAAATAATTGGGATCATCAAGAGTAAATTGGGATAAGTGGCATCCCTGTAGTACTCATCAATTTGCATCTCAGGAAGATTCATCATACCTGGTATATGTGTGTGTGTCTACAAAAACAAACCTACACAAATGGAAAAAATTATCCCTCTTAGCCCCCTAACACAGAGTAAACGTGCTATAAAACCTATTTCCAACTGTTGCCTAGCATCTAGGAAGAAAGAACAGTTAAGTTACTGTGACGGTGTCTATATCTATATGCTTGCAGGTGCTGAGAGTAGTACAAGAGCTCTCCTCCACTTCCTAAAAAGAATGAAATGAGACAAACCAGAAAAGTATGAACATGACCCAGATGCCAATGCCAATATGATCTAACTGAATAGCCAAAATAGTAAATAGGGACTATAACTCCATAGCAATGAATGGGAAAAAAGGGGCTATAACTCCACAGCAATGACAATGAATAGGAAAGAGGAACAAAGTCAGACTTGATAAAGCCTCATACCAAATTTTGTTTCAGGCAAATAAATCCTTATAAATATAAATGAGTGGATATTGAGGGGCAGGGTCAAAATCAAACAAGGGCCATAACTCCATAACATTTTATGCAAAAACTGAAAATTAAACTTGACCTGGGCCTTAATATAAAGTCTCATACCAAAAATGATTTCAATACATGAAGTCCTTTAAATGTTCATGAACTGAAACAAAATTGACAAACACAGTTCTCAATCAAACAGGGACCACATATCCATAAACTTTTGTGAGAAAAAAGTGAAAACAAACTTGATCCAAGTATTCTTAATGAAAGCCTCATATTAAATTCAATTTCAGTCCATGAAGTCATTCAAATACTCCTGAATAGCAACAAAATTGAGAAGCACAGTTCAAAGTCAAAACATAGTCCATAACACTACAACATTTTGCCAGAAAAAGGTGAAAATCAAGTCTGACCTGGGTCTTTCTAACATAAATCTTTTTACTAAATCTGAATTCAATCAATAAAATTGTTCGAAAGTTATTGAACAGAAGCAAAACTAAGTTCTAAATTAAACAAGGGCCATACACAATTTCCCTGGATAAACTCTGAAAACTGAACCTGACACAAGTGTTCTTAATGTAAATCTACCTACCAAAATCTGATTTCAATCTACAAAATCCTTCAAATGTTATAGGATACAAATCGCATCGAATGGCAAAGTACAAAGTCAAACAAGGGCCATAACTCTATTCACTGCAGCTCTAAACTGCTGAAAGTCAAACCTGAAAATTTTTTGAATATAAACCCTCACACCATATTAGGTTTGAATCTGTTAGGTCCTTGAAAAATTACTGAAGAGAAATTAAATATACTTATAACATAATACAAAAGATGTACATGGGCAACAATGTATGCTGCATTCTCAGATACGGCAAGAATATCCTCAAAACCAAATATAACTGTGAAGCTCAAGTAAAAAGTTTAAAGAGTATGTCAGCTGTGTATGACCAAGGATCCAAGTATAAAATATAGTTTGATATAAATGAATCAAACTTTATATTGAAATGCATACACATATACAATGGGACATGAAAAAAAAATTTTACATCTAAAACTATAAGATCCATGTAACACGGGCTCTCTGAAATACATACCTCCAGATAATACATGATGTCAGTGAAAATCTTCTCCTCCGTGATTCTGAAATGGGGGTTGTCATCTTCAGGATGTGAGCACACATGAATAATACCATTCATGTCCAAGTACAGATTGTCAAACTCTGGAATCTGTGAGAAGAGATTAAAAAAATCTGTAATTTTAAGGTAACTTATGTTCCAAATATGATCAAATTTTGATCAGAAAATGATGGCATACAAAGAAAGCAACATTTTCCCAACACACAATGGCACAGATACATATCATAAACTCATGACCTTACAAGCTAAAAATCTGGCTTGTACTTAAAGTGTTGGTCATCAAGTTATGATTGCTGTATCTTCTTGCGACCACTCCGGTGGCCTAGTGGTTAAAGCGTCTGCCTTGGATGCGGGAGGTTGTGGGTTTGATCCCCGGCCGAGTCATACCAAAGACTTATAAAAATGGTACTAACAGCTGCCTCGCTTGGTGCTCAGCATTAAGAGGTTAGTGTTAGGACTGGTCGGCCTGGTGTCAGGATAATGTGACTGGGTGGGACATCATGCTACATGTCTGTGGCATTTTGCCCCAGTGCAAGACATCACTATAAACTGCCACACTGCAGACATCGTAGCGATATGACTGAAAAATTGTTAAAGCTATGTTACAAATCGAACACACACACACACACACACACACACACACACACAAACACACACACACACACACACACACACACACACATCTTCTTGCTGTTATTAAAATAAAACCCAACATATTACTGACTAGACTCAAAACAGCAAAACAAAATCCCTACCTTCTTGGTTTAGGAACTGTTGTCATTAGTCTTTTAAAATGTTATTAGTCTTAAATCCCCTAAAGACTCAAACCAATTATCCCTAACAGAAACGAAACAAGGCAATTTGGCACCCAATATGATTAAAATCAGCTCTCCATTATCCCACTGGGAGATAACACTGATAAAAGTTCATGTTATGAACTCCTTGCTTTAGTCTGTATAGCTACACATTATTAACTAGAAATTATGCATGCTTTTGACAAATGTGTACTGGGGATTACCTTTAGTTCAAACTAGGCATTTAACTCCTGTAAGCTTCCTTTCCCTATCTCTGTTATCAGCATTACTTTGTTTTAAGTATGGCATTTTGGCTGAAATTATTTTATGCATCACACAAGTTTACTGGTAAGTGTTATCGCTGAATTTATCACAGAAAAATGGTCTAAGGTAGATTTATTTCCCAGTATGAATGTGCTTGTAGGGAAGCAACGATTACAGCTGTGCAGCCTTGTTTTAATATATAGAGGACAGATCTAGGAAATAAAAATTGTAGCACTATCTTCTGATCCAGCATCAAGTTCATCTGCTTTATGGCTGTATATTCTAATTGCAAAATGTACCTGTACTCTGTAAATGCAAGATGTACCTGTAATCTATAAATGCATGATGTATCTTTATGCTGTAAATGCAAGTTGTATTTACCTGTATGTTGTAAATGCTAGCTGTATGTACCTGTATGCTGTAAATGTTGTTGTTGTTGTTGTTGTAGGGCATAACGCCATTTTTCAGCATACGATAGGCTATACATGGCAGCCAGTATTAATGGTGGAGGAAGAAACCGGGAAATCCCCAGAAAGAACCACCGACCCACGAGAAGCTACTGGCAAGCTTTCTCACATATCCACATTTGCTGAATCTGAGACTCGAACCCACGCAGACAGAGGTGAGATGGCAGTGATCCGTAATGGAGAGCGCTTTAGACCACTCAGCCACTCGGGGCCCCATGCTGTAAATGTAATCTGTATGTACCTGCATGCTGTAAATACAAACTATATGTACCTATATGCTGTAAATGGAAGTTGTATGTATCTGCATGCCATAAATGCAAGCAGTATGTCCCTGTACACTGTAAATGCAAGATGTACCTGTATGCTGTAAATGCAAGCTGTATGTACCTGTACACTGTAAATGCAAGACATATCTCTATGCTGTAAATGCAAGGTGTATCTCTGTGCTGTACATGCAAGTTGTATGTACCTTTATGCTGTAATTGTAATCTGTATGTATCTGTATGCTGTAAATGCAAGCTGTATATACCTGCATGCTGTAAATGCAAGTTGTATGTACCTGTATGCTGTAAATGCAAGTTGTATGTTCCTGAATAATATAGATGCTAGCTGTACATACCTGTATGCTGTAAATGCAAGTTGTATGTTCCTGAATAATATAGATGCTAGCTGTACATACCTGTATGCTGTAAATGTAATCTGTATATACCTGTATGCTGTAAATGCAATATGTATGTACATGCATGCTGTAAATGCAAGCTGTATATATGTTTGCTGTAAATGCAAGCTGTATGCACTTGTATTTGTAAATGCTAGCTGTATATACCTGTATGCTGTAAATGCAATATGTATGTACATGCATGCTGTAAATGCAAGTTGTATATATCTGTTTGCTGTAAATGCAAGCTGTATGTACTTGTATGCTGTATGTTAACTTCCAATATATGGTGCTGTATCTCAAAATATACTTATTTCTTCAAAGGGTTTAATTTTTTTTCCATCTGTAACAATGGAAATGAGTTACTGGAATTCAGACCTTCCCTAGCTTCTTCTTTAAGACTTAATCAAATGACTGAACAAATGCTCTTGCCCAAAGTCTGTTCTTAAAATCAGCACCAAGTTTAGGACCATTTATCTCCTGGAGTGCACACTATTTCCATATCGAAAAATCACTTTCCATCATGGGATAAGGTGTAGGCAGTGTTAAAGAGAGCTATCATTTCATTATTTTTCATTTCCTTCTCATTAGTTTTAAAAAGGCTTTTCCTAGTGAAGAGTTAGAAAGTGTAACTTCTGGAATTTCCTCTATGCTCGTGTCATACATATACTATGCTGCAAAGGCTTTAAGTCCAAAACTGTCACGAGATTCGCTGCACTAAATCCTGAATCTGTCAGTTCTATAGCAGCAGAGAGGGTGAACTGACTCAAATTGGGATACCTTGGAATTAAAAAAATAAAGCTTTCTGTGAAAAACTACGAAATATATAAAATTACGCTAATAAACTCCAACCAACCCCTCTGGCATTTCAATAATTTTCCTGATTTTACAAGCAAATCTTTGTTGCTGTTGTTTGGAATTTATTTCCCCGTTTTGTTTGCAATTTTCGTAGCTTATCATTTACTCGTCAGGTACTCATCGAGAGAATTAATCAACCTCGATGGCAACGCCATTGCTGCTGTGTGGGTATAGTGTAATTAAATCATTTTTATATCAATAATGATCGGTGAATCTCACACAGCTAAACTAGCTCGACAGCAACTAGAGGCAATTAAGAAATATCTCCCCGTCCATGATTCTGTCAAGCAACAACTACAAGCCCATCAGGAGCTCAGGTGGAATTTGCAGAGGGTGCAGAACAGTTATTTAAACCTGTTACAAAAGCTACCTAAGAAGTTACAAAAGCTACCAAAGGTCTTCTTCCCATGTTTGAGCAAACTGCGGCAGTGACTGGAAAAATAGCAGAAAGAACTAAGGAAACTAAAAAACTTCTAAGAGAACTTCCGGGTGAAATAGCTGCTACTCAGCCAACGTGAGAAATACTTGAAGGTATTGACCAAGCTCATGCTGAAATAGCTGATATAAGGGATCGTATACCAAAACCAGAACAAGAACAAGAAACAGAACAAGAACAAGCAAGAGAGAAAACTGACCTTGGTGATAAATTTAACGAAGATAGTATTGCGTACATCAAAAAACTTGACAGAAATAATTTACCTTTATATGCTGCCATGAGTGCTGATGAAAGAAGAAAAATTTTGAAACCCAAGTATGCTAATGATGCTGTAAGTCGTGAAGCCTGGTATAAGTGGCTATTTCGTATATACTATGGAGTTGATCAGGCTCGATGTAATGATGTAAGATATATTGCATTTGTTAATGGAATAGATAATTATTTTTCATTGTTACAACAACAACCACCACAATGACGACAATGACAACAACAACCTGTCAAAACAATAAGTGAGGAAGCCGATGATGACAATTCTACTCCCGGTGCTACTGGAAGTGGTTTTGGTACTCAAGGAAGTGGTCTTATTTGCCCATGTCCCAACAACGTCCTTGCCGACATTGACAGATTAGAAATCCTCACTGGAGGAAAATGAGCTGGTAATGATTCTCCAGAAATCATTAATGAAGCAGCTGCTATTTGTCAACGATTATTTACAGGCGGTATCATGGATATTAATGTTTACCGGGAACTCATCAATGAAATCGCCAATGATTACCACAGTGATTGATCAGGTATACAAGAAAAATAAGATGATTATACACAATGCTCAACGTGGACCGACCATGGTCAGGGTGATAAATTCGAGATTACCAACATATAGCACGTACTACCGGATGGACTTGGTGATGTTGTTTTATTTTCAAGGATAGCTCCAAAAGCAACACCTGTCGCAAAACAGTTGGGAATGAAAGCCATCGAAGTTATTCGTGACAAAGGAATTGGTGCTGTTGGAGATCTTGCTGGTAAAGCATTCTTGGCAATCAAGGATAGACTAGCACGATTAGTACGATGAAAACCTCAACCAGTAAAACCTCAGCCAGTAAAATTACCTAGTACAGAAGTTATGCCTGCAAATGTTAGTAAAATACTAAATCAAGCTGCTAATCAAAAACTAGCAGAGTTGGCTGATGTACCCCTATAAGAAAAAGAAAAAAATATAACTGCTAGTCTGATAGGAAGTGGTGTTTGTGTTAGACAATAACAAATATAATAAAAAATGTTCAAGCGTGTATCTGATCCTGCATTCGACATGGACGCACCAGTTCTCAAGGATGAATCGATACGCGATTATCAATATTATTCTTATGATGCACGACAACCAGATCAGCATGGGCAAATCGAATTACAAGTTCAGGATACAAGTAGATATTTCTTACCCATGGAGGAATTTATCGAGGTTGAAGGTGAGATCTTAAGAGATGATGATAATGAATATAACGCTGATGTTTGAGTTGGTTTTGTCAACAACAGTATCATGGCGTTGTTCGACAGCGCTACATATACCATCTACGGAAGAAATATTGAATCTATTCAGAAGGACGTCGATGTTGCCACGACGATACTTGGCCTTGCAAGATACAGCAACAATTACTCAAGATCAGCTGGTCCATCAATGATGTTTGTCAAGGATATTACTGACCACCCTGACAACAGACAGCATCTTTTGGTACAAACACCAGTTGCTACTGCAGTTGACCCACAACCAGCTGGAATGATAGCCCGACCCGCCAATCCATTTTCAATATTGCAGAGTGTTAATCCATAATCAACTTAGGATTCACAGCATGTCAGTCAATACTAACAGGCGTGCGTAGAAGATTTTCATGTGCAATTCCACTATGACATATTTTTGGATTTTGCAGAAATGTCAGAAAGGTCATTTTTGGAGCCAAGCATACAGCTGTACTTGTAAGAAAAGCTACAGACAATGATGCAATATGGAGACCTGCTGGTGATGCAGGTAAAGTAATAATAACAAAACTTTCTTTGTGGATGCCAACAATGACTCCATCGATCACCGAAGAACGACGACTACTTTCCTTTATGAATCAAGGTGGTAAATCAACATTATCATGGTTGACAACAACTACAGATGCGGTACAAAGTAACATTAATGGTTTATTCACATGGCAGATAGCATCACAGCGAGGTGTCTCAGCACCACGACATATACTTATTGTGCTCCAAAATGCGGCACAAGTAAATTCACAAACACATAAAATAATGATATTTGACTAACCTGGCGTCACTGAAGTTTCGTTGAGGATAAATGGACATCAAGAACCTTCCGAGGATATATTACTGGATTTTGCTAACAATCATGTTGCATGTGCATATCATCGTTTGATGTCATTCATGGGGCATGATCAGAATATCGATACTGGTTTACAAATATCACAGCTAGATTTTATAACGTGGTATCCGATCTATTATTTCTTACTGGAACATTTGGATTTAGTTAGGCAATTTGTCGTTGATATACATTTTCGAGCTCGCGTAAATCAAGGAGCTACTGATAATTACAGAGCAATCGCTGTTATATTATCCGATAAAACAATGCTACTTGAAGGTGTTGGTGGTCGCATGAGAGTCATTGACGTCCTGGTTGAAAATATGTAATTAGATCATTTATGATATTATAAATGTCATATCATCACGTTAATGTCAATCTGACTCCTGGTCAGATTAAAAAGTTACAATCGGCGTCCAAAGATAACTGTAGAACAAGAATAACACTCAAACATGGACAAATCTCAGGTGGTCCTAATAAACTATCACTGACAGAACATCAACTCAAGCACTTCAATGATGCCAAGCGATCAAGCACCAGTGTAAGACTTAATCTTTCCGCGAGTGCTATCAGCGACGCTGTTAAAACCGGTGGAATATTTCCACTTCTCATGGCTATTCCAGCATTAATTGCTGTGGCTGCACCCGCGGTTGCGAAAGCTGCTGCACTTGGCGCAGTTGGAACTGCTGCTGGAATGGCATTAAAGAAAGCAACAGGACAACAGGACAAGGAATAAAAAGATCTAAAAAGAAGGGAAAGGATCTAAGACTGCCAGGAACTCCTCGTTCATGGTATGGAAAAGGTCTAAGACTTCCCGGGACACTTCGTTAAATGCAAAGCGTCTCCTTCCCATGTCCAATTTTGATTTACTTGATGCTGCTGAGAGATTAAATATCAAAAACTTCAGAGGTGTTTTTATGCGTGATCAGTTACCACACAAACCAAATCGTGTTGAGACCGGTATCATTAATCTCGATAGAAGTTCTGGTCCAAGTACTCACTGGGTTGCATATGCAATTGATCCACGTGGAATTATTTATTTTGACTCGTATGGACTGGCACCACTGAAGGAATTTTTTAAATATGTCGACAATGGTGACAAAGTCATTGTCAACACCTCGTATGGTATGCAACATTACCAACACAAAAAATAACCGATCCACCAATATGTGGTCGTGAATCACTTGTGATCCTCGATGCTATTTCAAAATCAGCGATTTCATTGCCAACGACGCTGCCTCATAAAGTTGTAAGTGTGTACACAAGTAACACGTATACGAGTTCTGTTTTAAATAATCGTTAATTGTATAATGGTTGATATTTACGGAAGATCCTCTTGTATCACTAGCAAAACCAGCGAAGACATCAATTTGTCGAAATAACCTACAAAAGATGAACTCGCCGATATCATGAACTTATCTGGAGCTGACCGAGACGAAGTAGTTGTTTTTATGGCATTTTAAAAACGAGTAACATTAAATGGATCGACATAATTCGTTGAGTTCTCGGTGCTACCACGGATAATATTCCAGTTATTCAGAGACTCAAATATATCATTTTAACTATCAGAGAAGAAATCAGAAATAGCATTTCTGATCGTTTAAAATCCACGGGTGATACAATGACTGGCGAACTCAACATGAACGGAAACAAAATCGTTGTTTTAAGAGAACCAACAGGTGATGAAGATGCCGCAACAAAGAAATACGTGGACGATAAAGATACATCCATCAATGACAAATTAAATACACTATGAGCCGAGTATGACATTCATGTAAATATGTTTTTAAACACTCGCAGAAATTTTCAAAAACTTAATAAAATCGCAGGTGATTTCTTTGGAAGTCCAATGGTTGTCGATGCAAAACTTTCTGAAATTAACATAAACTAGAAGATACTATCAGTGGAATTCCTAATATCGTTCAAAAACTAATCTGATTAAAATTCCTCACAAGCAGATTAACAATATTGTATCATAGCTGCCAATCCCCAAGTACAAAAATACTGATTGCTTATGACAAAAATACTGATTTTCAGGACCAAAAACTGATTTTAAAATTTTAATGCATATGTAACTACTTACAACATATACAACCGTCAGTAAGGTAGCACAGTGCCTTACATAATTATTTAATGTCAAAGATGCATGTGTTGCACACTTGTACCTTCTAGGGCCCCGAGTGGCCGAGTGGTCTAAAGCGCTCACCATTCCGGATCACTGCCATCTCACCTCTGTCTGCGTGGGTTCGAGTCTCCGGCTCGGCTAATGTGGGTACGTGAGAAAGCCTGCCAGTAGCTTCTCGTGGGTCGGTGGTTCTTCCCAGGGTTTTCCAGGGTTCTTCCTCCACCATTAATACTGGCCGTCATGTGTAGCCTATCTTGTGCTGAAAAATGGCGTTAAGCCCAACAACAACAACAACACTTGTACTTTCTGGACGGGCACCCTGTTCCATTCGGATGCCCATTCAGAAGGTGCAAGAGTGCAACACACTCAGACACAGGCTGTTTATAGGAGCCTTTTCCACACCTTATTTTTTTCCATTACAGTGGTCCCCCTCTTGAACGGCCCCCCTGACCAGCGACCACCTGCCCCTTACAGCCAGAATCCGTTGGCACCGACGAATTTGTGTTCATAAGTACCCCTCATGAAAGGCCACCCTGCTAAGGCGACCAGCATATTAGTGCAAAAATATAAAATTTACCCCTCACAAGCGGCCGCATTTTATTTTGTACTATGTATCCAGAACCAGTATTTTATTCATAACGTGTATTAAGTAATCTGATTTCTGTTTCCCAATGTCAGGTTCTTGTTACTGAAAGAGGTGTTGACTAAAAAAGTACATGTACCACTAAGGTTAATATTATATCATTTACGCCTCACGAGAAGCCACATTTATTCAATAAAGCCGAGAAAGACTCAAATTTTAATCCATACAAAAAGGTAAGTACACGTAATCCAATTAGCCTTACTGCTGTGTTATCATGAGATGTCCGGTTGTGTCACTGTGATAATTGTTAAGATTACAATTATTGAACAGTAGTAACAGCTGAAAAGTGGCAGTATTGATGTACAATACACAAGTCAGCAAGAAAATGGTTTGATAGCCTTTATGGCCTCCCTTAGTTACATGTTGAGCTTGTTCACTTTCATAATTAGTGGCTATTACTACTAACAATAATAGTCAAGATTACAAATCCTAACAGCTGCGAGGTGCTATTGTTCAGGTCAAATCTGCGTACATATCGAAGCCGTTTTGGCTTCTCTCAATTAGTGTAAAGAAATATAGAAACAATAGGGTACCAGACTGCGACTAATGAATCACGTGACAAGATCGCTGCGTTTAAAAACACATGCCATTTTGTTTAATTGCAGAAAAATTGTTTTATCAGTCTTGTAGTTGGCAACATTGATGATTACAACCAGACGTAATTGTCAAGATCATAACAGGGTCAGCATAGGCTAAAAATAGATTTTGTGCAGACACAAAGAGAAATTAACCTTTAAATAAATAGGGTACCAGACAAAGACCGAAAAATCACGTGACAACACATTTATCGCTTCCTTTACGAAGAAGGCATTTCGTCCGCTCTACAAAAGTTTCGTCTGCACAATTAAATCGCATACCGTTAGCAACATTCGAATAAATCATTACCAAACATTAACATGTCATCACGTAAACGGAGACGATTATTTTAGAAAAAAAGTTGGTTATCCTACTTGACATCGGGTGAGATGGGGAGGGAGGACTTGCTGAACAATTTTAGGTAGAAAAGACTCAAATAAAACAATTTTATGATGAAAAGACTCGAATAAACAACATCATAACCGATAAGGAGGTTATTCAGCAGCAGTGGGAAAATGGAGCAAATGGAAAGAGAATTATGTATGTACCAAGATTTAAATGACATTTTTGAATGGTTTTGCAATGTGCATGACAACAACAACCGCTTGCATATCACGCTTACGCCAAGAATAAGAACTATTAATGCATATTCAGTTGAAATAAGTCTACTGTTATAACAAGAACCTTTTAATAATTAGTTACTTTTGTATGAAGATATTAAGTGAAGATATTAAATGCTTTGAAGAATGTAGCTTTCTTACTACATACATTACATATACTTCTCACAAAAAAATTTAATCCCCCTCTGGAAAGGCCATCCGTCTTATAAGGCCACTTTCCCAGTGAAGAAGGGGTGGCCGTATAAGAGGGGGACTACTGTATTATCGATTCCAATGTACCAACTGTCATTGATAATCTCAATTCTGTGTGATTTTCTTACTGAACTGTTTTCATTCTAGCATACGAGTAATCCTTTGCGATTTTACCGTCTGGAAAACGCGTGCAAAATAAATCGCCAGCAACACTAGTAACTGAAAGAGGAAAGTTCATTTCTAAAAGAAATTTAATAAACCGAATTTCGATCGAATTACATCAAGGTTCTCTCTGGTATTTATATACATCCAAGTTCAGGCTGAGTTGTGTATGATGAAGCAGCAAGCTGATGTTTATTAGCTTTTTCGTGCTCTTGTATTTCATGTGCGCCTCCATGCCCAATAGCGAAATCACATTACACAATTTCCAAAACGTAAAGTCTTCTCCTTTACTAGATGATTTCACAAATCTAAACAAGACGGCACAATTGTCCTTTCAGTTCTGTTTTCTTGTCTTTTCTGGTGAAAATTCTGAATATTCTGCTTTCCTATTCAACATGATTAGAAGTTGAATATTACGAAAATGAAACACAGTGGTAGCAGTAACTGTCTGCAAAATCCAATATGGCGGATAAAGACAGGCATCTGGGTCTGGAAAGACACAACTGCTGTTTAATCTGATAATGAGATGGCTCAAGTGGAATAAGTTGTATTTGGCGGCACCATCTGTAGATGATCAGCGATGTTATGATGTGCTTAAAGATTTTAATGAAGAAGTGAAGTCGTTGGATGAAGATGATGATAATGATATTGTTGATTTTATCACCGATATTGATGAAGCTCCATCTGTGGATGATCTCGATGGACGTATTAATAATCTCGTAGTATACGATGATGTTATGCTGGACAAACAATCAAATCCAGCTCAGATATTTTCCTGAGGCAGACATAAAAACACAGACGTGATTTATGTTACCCAGCGATACACACAAATACCTAAATTGATCAGAGATAACTGTAATATTTTAGTTGCGTTTAATGGAGTCGATACACATAGTCTACGAAACATTCATCAGACTTGGTGTTCAGGGGATATGGATATGATTAAATTCAAAAATTTCTTCTCAAAAGCGCAAGCTACCCCCCATGGATTTATCACGATAAATTTACATGATCCTCGTTCGCGATATCATATAGGTCTTGATAAAATTTTTGACTGAAAAACACAGCAGCAATGGCGCTGCCATCGAGGTTGATTAATTCTCTTGATGAGTACCCGACGAGTAAATGATAAGCTACGAAAATTACAAACAAAACTGGGAAATAAATTCCAAACGTCAGCAACAAAGATTTGCTTGTAAAATCAGGAAAATTATCGAAATGCTAGAGGGTTTGGTTGGAGTTTATTAGCATAATTTTATATATTTCGTAGTTTTTCACAGGAAGCTTTATTTTTTTAATTCCAGGGTATCCCAATTAGAGTCTGTTCACCCTCTCTGCTGCTTCTATTAACAATAAACTGGCTGAATTTCCCACCAATTACAAAAAAATAAAAAACTCTGTATTGTCATTTAATCAGATCATAAAGGAAACAGACCCTTATGTTGATAGAGTGCGTCTCATTAATTTCATTTCATTGACATCAGTGGTGTATCATCAAATGGTGATCCACTTATGAGTATCTTTGTTGAGTAAATACAATATAACAAGGTCATTTAAAGCACTACTAATTAACCCTACTAGTTTTGATTTTTTGTTTTTGCAGTATTTTGACTGGCTGATAATTTCACTTAGCCCAATATGCAGTCAAGCAATGACAGAAATTGCCCATACACGACAGTTATTAATTGCCACTTTTTACAGTACCATTAGTCCTACCACGTAAGACCCATCAGAGAGTGATGGGTCTTACTGCCTAACTAACGGCACTTGTAGTGTATTTTGATGTCGACTAACAGTGCAATGAAAGTCAAATATTCAGGAATATCACACAGAATTGGCAACCAATAATGACGCTTTCCTACAAAGTAAAGTTATGATGTTTTTGTCAGACTGTACTTATCCTTAGGACTTTTCTCTAATAAATTCAAATTCTCACAAAAGAAATGGACCTGTTTTCGAAGTTTCGTTGGCCTACATTTCAGTTGGCTGAAAAGCGATGAAAGCTGGGAATGCCGAAATTGGGTTTAAGTTGAAATATTCTTCTTTAACGAAATGAATAAAAATATATTATGCCTATTGGAACTGTAAGCAACGTTTCATTTCTTTCAAGAAATATATCCCACACATGAACCTACTTGAACATACTTTGGCATACCTTGACTACCGTCTTATTTCAACAAATTCAAACGTATGTCAATGGAACATGAAAATGCATCCATTTGCTAGTGTCATATTTTGATTCCACCAGGATAAAGACAGCAGAGTAAGTATATTAATTACACGTACATTAGTGAAAGAGTGTTGATATAGGCTGCCAAGTGTGTGAAATATTCCTGAAACTTTGACAGCTCATTCCGATGTCAACCGACATCGGAACAGGCTATGCAAGGCTGTTAGTTGGGTAGTAAGACATAGCACTTAAACAAAAAGAAAATGTGCTATGTCTTACATTGTAGGACTATAGTACCATATGATGTAGACCAACAAGTAGGTCTCCACTTTTTTTCTTTCTGACAGCGGAGATCAATGTCCTCGGGCAATAGTCCATACTGAAGTTTTAATATTTTTTCAGTTCTGACGTATCGGACGCTCGCTAGTAATTAATAAATTTATTTTGACGGACCTTGGTATGCGGATGGAAACTAAAATCCCTTTTCTTTTGACCTATGGCATCAAATCCTTCAGAACACTCACGTTTTAGTAATAATCCCTGTCAGAACAGAAGACCTATGCATACATCTATAAATGAACTTATTTTTAAATTCCTGATGCATGCGTAGAAAGCAGCATCACCCCAAGATAAGAACTGCTGGAAACCTTCTAGCAAGGAGTAAATCACATGGAGCTGACTAAAGCTTGGGATGGAATTGAGGTTGCGTCTGGCCGTCACGGCAGAATTTTGAGAGAGAGTCAGACAGACAGACAGACATGTCGGAAATTTGAGATCTTGAGAATGATAAATAAATTTTAAAAAATAATTCAAAATTGTAATGAGCAGTAAAGATATGCTAAATAATAATAATAATAATAATAATAATAATAATAATAATAATAATACACATATACATATACATATATACAATGGGACCCTGCTATAACACGGTAGTTGGGAGCCATAGAACCGGACCATGTTATGAACCGAACCGTGTTATAAGCAACCATGTACAGTACCAACAAATTTGCAGGGTTAGCGGGGTGGGTGGGGGTGGTAATGAAAACCGGTGCACAAACGTGTGCTTCATTGGCATAATTACCATTTTAAATCAATGTATATTAAATGAGAAAACACCTGCAGTGATAAGAGATTGCATATATAATATATTTCTTTATTCAGAGAACCACGCATTGGTACATACACGTGTATAGTTTATATATACATATCTAATCTATAGCATGAATAGAGTATCAACACCGTGTACTCACCCGTGAATCGCATCACATACATTGAATCTACAATACAAGTATTTCCATCGAAAATATCCACACACAGATTTAAAATATTCAATAATTTTGTCACAGATCATTATGTAACTGAATTCAATGGAAAAATAAATAGGAAATATTACGAACCGAATCATGGAACAGTACGTCCGAAGGTTAAAAAACGGTGTCTGTATAAATTTCATACTGCTAAATTTTCTCATCCGTGAATTGTAATTCTTTATTATTGTTTGAAAAACTCAGTGATTTTCAGCTGCTTTCACGTTTGCTCTTCGCAAAGTCAATCATATTTCTTAACTGAAGAATTCGAACATAGTCAATATCTTGCGTCTCCATCCATCTCAAAGCACACTCTAAATTTTTGACTGCTTCTGTTGCTGACGGTGGATTATCCTCAGGTGTGGTGTCCTCAGTGTCATCAGAAGCATCACCATTGTCATCATCACCACTGGTGTTATTGAACATAATATTTTGAACAATTTCTGCATCCGAAACGTGATCTGCAACTGGGCAGTCATTATCAAAATTGAGCCATTCATCATTCATTAACATGGTCGCGTGACTACATCTTTTCTTTAAGAGCAAAAGCTTTATGTTTCCGTTTCCCGTTTTCCATTCAAAATGTCCACTAACTAACACTTTTACACCCTATTAGTTTAAAAGACTACAGCAAGAATAATTGTCAGTCAACAATGGGGGTATATTTGTAGGAAGTGGACAACATTATTCACTGGTCAACTGATTGCATAAAACAACACTGCCAAGCCACGCGCACATGTTGGCGGCTTTCGTTTCTTTGATGTTTTATAAATCATTGCCCCATAATTTGAACAAGTTTAGCTCCGCAATTGACTTTGATGATGAGCAATGTACTTAAATTAATTGATCTATAAATTCAGGTGAGAATCTTTTATCAACCACCGCACTATTTGTTGCTTAGTTGTGTAGTCAGTTTAGAGAACATATGTCGGATATTGTTGAGCAACGACTGTATACAGACTGCACTGAAGACATACACAAAGTGGACTTGATGGCTTCATTGCTCATGGATCAGTAATAATAAGATTAACACTTACGAGCTGTCATTTTTCATCAATAAACAAAGATCAAAGTTCTCAAAAGGCCCAGCCATTGGTTCAGAAACTCGTATTTCCAATGTTTATTTTGGCACAAAACTGTAAGAAATTGGTTAAATTAAAAATTTTTAGGAGCCACGCCACGATTGTTTTATATTCGAATCCATACGCGATTACCTCCCCAAAGAAGAAATGTTTTCCATGTACGAGAATAATACATGTATATGATATTTCAGGAACCACGCCACAATCATCTTATATTCGAATTTATATGCAATCTCTTCTCCAAAATGATAATAAAACTTTTTACATATTTAATTTTTCATACTTATAAGAATTTTTTTTTTTTGCAAGGTAATAAGGTAAATGAAATTTCCGGAGCCATGCCACGACCGTGTTATATACAAATTCGTGTTGTAACGGAGCGTGCTATAGCAGGGTCCCACTGTACATACATACATACTACTTGTTATTATTATTGTTATTAATAGCATTGCAGTTTTGATTTCATTTTAAAATTTATTTATTGTTATACTCCTCGTTAGGTATGGCCGTCACGGCAGAATTTTGAAGGAGAGAGAGAGAGAGAGAGAGAGAGAGAGGTGTCGGAAATTCGAGATTGAAAAAACGATAAATAATCTTTTAAAAAATATAAAAACTTTAATGAGCTGTAAAGATATGCTAAATAATAATATTAATAATGGTACATACATACATTCATACATACATACATACATACATACATACTATTTGTTATTATTATTGTCATTAATAGCAGTAGCTTCTCGTGGGTCAGTGGTTCTTTCCAAGGATTTCCCGGTTTCTTCCTCCACCATTAATACTGGCCGCCATGTATCGCCTATCGTGTGCTGAAAAATGGTGTTAAGCCCTACAACAACAACAACAACAACAACATTAATAGCAGTATTTTCGGCGATGTTTAATAATATTTACAGTGATGTTAAATAACAGGAATATACACATACATACAAGCATATGTACATACAATTCATGCATAATTATATACATACATGTTAATGCTTAACACAACTTCTAATTAGATGCATTAATACATATACATAAATACATGCAGTTACATACATACATACATACATACATACATACATAACTTTGGACAATAATTCATAGCATATGCGCAATTTACATATGGATTAAAGAAAATGTTCTCTTTTACCCTTGTTTTCAATGCATTTACAAGTACTACAACAATTTCTACAACAGTTGCATTTGTCGCACAAGCATATATTGCATCTTCCTGTGGAACATTCTTTTAGGACTTTCTGTAATTCTATCCATTTCCGGGATTCGCAATGCATCAAGAATATTTCTTCGTATACATACTTGCCTATCTTTGGCAATTTTGAACATGGTTTCATCTGTTGTTGTCTTCATCATGCTTGTTCTGTAAGGTAGGAGACAAGCATAACCTTTTCTCCCATCTCTAGCACATCTCCCAATCTCTTGCCAATACCTCAAAACGCTCTTTGGGCAACCCCAGTGAATAACAGTATCAACATCACTTATTTGTATCCCCATTCCGAATGCCCACCGCAGCAGCAAGACATCGAATTATGCTTTCTGGTCTTCGAAATTCACTGATAATTCTAAGTAGTATAGTGGGACGATATAGCGACAGGTAGACCGTAATGTTAAATTTAGGGGGTTGTACCGTAGCCTCAAGATTTATAGCCCCACGTAGACCTCTATGTTAAATTTAGGGGGTTGTACCATAGTCCCAAAATTTATAGCGTCACGTAGACCTCTATGTTAAATTTAGAGGGTTGTACCGTAGCCTCAAGATTTATAGCGTCACGTAGACTTCTATGTTAAATTTGGTCGTTTTCACTATAGTCTCAAGATTTATAGCCTCATGGGACCCTACTTTGTACCCTACGGACAAGGGGAATTTAACATGGGGAAATATTGGGCCTGTCTAGCGACAAAAAATATTGGGCCTGTATAGCAACAAGAGGAATGGGAACAGGTAGGGTCTGTTTTTAGCTATAATTTTTGGTCAATTTCTGTTTAAAAACCCTTGTACGTATTTATAGCTACAACCTGTGGAAAACCTAAGTCTATATTCTATATTTATAGCCTCAAAATTTCTAGCTTCAGCGACGTCACTGAACTGGCTGGCCTGAATTCTCGATACTGTGTGACGTCACTGAACTGACTGACCTGAATACGCGATACTGTAGGTAGGTGAAATGAATTTGATATGGGTAACGGGAGTTTTATAGGGACAAAGACCAATACACACACAAAAGAAAGGGAGAAAGAAAAAAATCCCAATATCTCCTATCCACACCAATGAACAAGAATGCATAAAACACACCATACTTACTATTCACACCAACAAATGAGAATGCATAAAACATACCCATATATACTATCCACACCAACGAATGCGAATGCATAAAACACACCCATAGACTATCCACACCAACGAATGCGAATGCATAAAACAGACATTTCTACTATCCACACAAACGTATGCGAACGCACACGAACACACCTTATACTATCCACACAGAAAGGAAGAAATGAAAAAACACACCAAGAAAAAATATACTTACTGTCCACACCAACGTACAGGAATGCATAAAACATACCCATACTTACTATCCACACCAACGTACAGGAACACATAAAACACACCATACTTACTATCCACACCAACGTATGGGAACGCATAAAACACACCATACTTACTATTTACACCAATGAATGAGAATGCATAAAACATACCCATATATGCTATCCACACCAACGAATGCGAATGCATAAAACATACACAGACTATCCAGACCAACGAATGTGAATGCATAAAAAAGGAAAAATCTAAATTCCACACAAACATACGCGAACGCACACAAACACACCTTATACTATCCACACAGAAAGGAAGAAAAGAAAAAACACACCATACTTATTATCCACACCAACGTACGGGAACGCATAAACACCCCATACTTATTATCCACACAAACGCTACGGGAACGCATAAGACACCCCATTATCTACTATCCACACAAATGCTAGGCGAACGCATAAAACACCACATATACTATCCACACAAACACTACGCGAACGCATAAAAACACACCATACTTACTATCCACACCAACATACGGGAACGCATAAAACACCCCATACTTACTATCCACACAAACGCTACGGGAACGCATAAGACACCCCATATCTACTATCCACACAAACACTAGGCGAACGCATAAAACACCACATATGCTATCCACACAAATGCTACGCGAACGCATAAAACACCACATTATCTACTATCCACACAAATGCTAGGCGAACGCATATAACACACACTATACTATTCACACAAACGGGAAGAGAAGAAAATCACACCCATATCTACTATCCACACAAACGTACGGGAATGCATAAAAACACACCATACTTACAATCCACACAAACGAACGCGAACACATATAACACACACTATACTATTCACACAAATGGGAAGAGAAGAAAAACACACCCATATCTTCTATCCATACCAACGTACGTGAACGCAAACACACACACACACACAGGAGCTGAGGTGTTAGTTCTAATCCATTCGAAGACAACATGAGCAAGCCTTAATCAATGTTCTCCACTTCTGTCTCAAAACCAAGAGTCCTGATTCAGCCCAAAATAAATTCATTCGTCCCTTGAAATTTTATTGTGCCATTTGAGAGATGCAAAAACGCACTTCAGAAAATTGAGAACGATGGACTACACCTATACCATGAGATGTAAAGAGTTCAAGTAGTTTGTAAAACTTAATCAAAGTTTATAATCAAGATGAAACGATGACACTTTTCCAACCAGACACCAAGCAACAATGACGATCCGTGTCACACAATACTTTCCAAATGTGTTGGTAGAAGTTTGTACTAGCGATCTTGAAGAAATGATTGTCTCATATCCAATACCATTTGCATTACAGTCTTTAATACAGAGCGAGACTAAGAGACTGAGAGAGAAAAAACAGTGGTAATCTGATAGAATGACAGAACCATCAAGACCAACGAAGAAAGAAATTCGTTTGGTACCTCATGAAGATTATTTTTTACAATCTAGTAGCCCCAAAAGTGACTTGCAGAAAAGTTGAGAACAATGACATACATCTACACGGTAAAATTAAATGGTTTACGTCAATGGTTGCTTTTTCTTTGTTTATTAAATTTTTGTACAAACGATGTGTGTAGGCGAAAACTAACACACACACACACACACACACATACATACACACACATGCACACGGGTGTTACTGCATTGGGTGACAGTAA